>CAIGRB010093187.1:46681-72383 GCA_903798255.1 Fraxinus quadrangulata | reverse complement strand
ACTGAACTGTGATAGATAATTCCTGCATCGAGCAAGATCAGCACTTCTTTTCTCACTACTTCCTTCAAGTTTGGATTTAATTTGTAATGACCTTCCACAGATGGCTTAGACTCATCCTCAATTAATATTTTGTGCATACAAAGAATATGACTAAATCATTGAATATCAGCTATGGTCCATCCAATTGCAGTCTTGTACTTTCGAAGTATCTCCAATAAATTATCTTTCTCCTCCTCTATCATGTCATTAGCAATGATCACTGGAAGTGTTGTAGAGTCTCCCAAATATGCATAATGGAGATGGGATGGTAAGGGTTTTAACTTAAGAGTTGGAGCCCTCTCCACTAAAGGTACGAGTGGTGTGAGATTGGAACTAAGAGACTCATATTGCCAATGTCTCTTTCTAATCGGTTGTTCGGTCAAATGTACAGTATATTCTGTTCTATCTACATTTGTTACCTCTAATTGTGCACTGTCCACCTCATATAGAATTATTGGATGTGTTGCATCAAATGTATCGACTTCACATAGAATTGCTTGATTACTGGATTTTTTCTCTTTTCCGAAGCTTGGGAGCTCCGAGTATGGCGCCTAGGCGCAATTTTACTGCTTCTTTTTATTGACTTTGGCTTGTTTGTAAACTTCAACATCTGTTTTACACCACCTCACTATACCTTTAAAACAACACTAGTAAACACATAAAAAATGTACTATAATCATAAAATTTGGTCAACCATTAAGTTAAATTTGTATAAAACTCGTGAGTAAAAAATACACTTGTCACGTAGCTAATTTGATCGCTGTTTTAGGCTTTTAACTAGGTCAGATGAAGACTTTTCTCACCCCATATCAATCACTCAAAGATAGGTGCTTCTGTCATTGTTGCCCAGTAATTTGGAAGAAAATAATAATGTCAAAGTTATCGATGATGAGGAAAGAGAAGATTGGACATAGCCAATAATTGATTTACTTCAACATCAAAAGTTACTAGATAATCCGTGATGAAAAACTAAAGTCAAGAGGTGTGCGTCTCACTTTATCTTTTATAAGGGTACATTTTATCGACGATTATTCGATGGAGTTTTATTTCGATGCTTAAGTAATGATGAAGCAACACATGCCATAGAAGAAGCCAACTTTGGAATCTGTAGTGCTCATTAGTCTAGACCCTAACTCCATTTTTAAATAAAGAGGATGGGATACTACTGGCCAACTATGGTACAAGACTCAATGGATTATACGAAGAAATGTGAAGCTTGCCAAGTACACGCAAATTTCATCTACTACCAACCTCTGGAACCATTACATCTGACTACTTCTTGGCCATTTGATGCGTAGGGCTTTGATGTAACTAGATCTATAACTACAAAGTCTTTAGTTGGACATTCAAACATCCTCATCGGGACCGACTACTTCTCTAAGTAGGTTGAAGTCGTATCGTTGAAGGAAGTATAAAAAGAAAACGTTACAAATTTCATTCATATTTAGATCGATATGATGTCCCACGGCACATCATCACTGATAATGAAAAACCTTTCTGTAATAGCCACATAAATAATTTGTGTAAATGTTGGATTCAAACAATACAACTTGTCCATGTACAATGTACTAGCTAAATGGTTAGCAAAGGCATTTAACAAAAAAATGTGCAGTCTGTTAAAAAAGTTTGTTTTCAAATCAAAAAAAGATTGGCATGAAAGAATCTGTGAAGTCTTGTGGGCTTATTGAACTACTTATCGAACTCCAACACAAGCCACATTTTATGCCTTATGTATGAGTCGAAGATGTACTTCATTTGGAGTATCTTGTCACTTCAAATTGCCATCCAAGAAGGTTTGACAACAAAAGAAAATGCTTGTATTCAACTAGAAGAACTAGAAGCTTTAGATAAGAACAGATTAGATGATGAAATACACTTGGAATGTTATCAAGTTCGGATGGCTAAGTCCTTCAATAAAAAGGTACGACCAAGATCATTTCATGTTGGAGACTTGGTACTTTCTGTACGGAGGCCAAATCATAATCATAAGAAAAACGATGGGCAAGTCCCAACCTAAATGGGATGATCCATTTTTTATTATTCATGCATTCACTAATAAAACATACAAGATCGTTGACAAAGATGGACTTCAAATCAAACCTATCAATGGAAATTTTTTTTAGCGTTTTTATGCTTGAAATTCTTTATTTTTTAAAATTTCATTGTAATAAAGTAGAGTACTCCTAGCCCACAAGAGGATAAACTATGAACGGTCCAAATAAAAAAATTATATTCTTGTAATAAACTATGTTCGATTTTATCCCTTTTGGGTATAGTTTGGATTTTAATATTTAAGTTGTTCAGTCACAATCAAAAAATTCATTCAATTTCTTTATCCTTCTCTGCAGTAGAAAAATACACAAGAAATATGAAAAAGAGAGAAAATGATAGCAAATCAAAGTTCATATAATATGGTCCTAAAGAAAATCTGAAAGTCTCAACTATATCAAAATCACTCGTCATTAATCACTTGTAGAAAACTATCTTCAAGAATCTTTATTTTCTGGTCATGGATGTTATGCTAGTGACATCTTTAGTCTGTGATTCTTCTAATGTGGCCTTCGAGGTTCCAAGCATACTTTTCTATTCCTGATGGATTTGAAGGTCATCACGAAGTTTGTCTAGCTCAGGAGTTAGCTGACTAATTTTATCTTCCAACAAAGAACACATGAAATCTTCTAATTCTTTCTGAATATTCAAAAGTTTCGACTGCTTAGACTATTCTTCAGTCGTTGGAGACTTGCTTTCTTTTAGACAAATAAAAAGTTAGCTTCTTTCAGAAATACATCGATAAGTTTCATCAAAAGTGTTGGATCTGTGCGAAATGAGCTAGTAATCACATTTTTAAAACTTAAATTATTCTCATGCAACCAAGATCGGGCATTGGAGAATCCAAGCTTCAAAACGACCCTAAAACACTTTTGAAAATAATAATTCATGGCTTTTTGCATAGCAGCCTTCAAGTAAATGGACTTTTGAGATATCTTAGGTGAAGGACCAGACATGAAAGAATAAATTGGTACAACCCCATGATTGTTTGTCTTTAAAGGATTAATGTTAACAAAAACCAATGAAGATGGAATGGGTCTTCTTGATTGATCTTTGAAATGTTAGCTCTCACAGTATCTGAATTCACTTCATCTTCATTATTGAAATCATCTACATTAAGCGTCGAAGAACCATCATTAATGGTGTTCGGGTAATTGCAAGAAGGATCGTGAAAAATCATGAGTATCATCTATTCCTTGAAGTTCATCGATTCGCCCATTAGTCTTACCAGTCTGATCTTGCAAAAAGTTTAGATTCATAGAAAAATTCAGTCCTTTAGGAACTCTTGGAAAACCTACAAATAAAATAAAAAAATGAAAGATGATTTTTAAAAAATAGACAAAGAAGAACAGATAATATACCTGCAATTCGTGTTGTAGACGACGTGTCTAAAATTCACCATATGGTGGTGTATTTGAGAGACTGATGTTAATGTTAGAAGTTTCAAGATCACCTTTTGAACAACTTGGAATAGTTTGAAGAGGCCTTGGTTTTACCGATAGCTTCATTTTATATATTCGGGAAAGATGAGCCTGAAATTGAAATTAGCTACATAAAATCAAATACAAGTAGTATGTTAAATAAAAAAATTGTACCTGATCTCTAGAACTTTCATCTTCTAGAGTCAAAGTTTTTCCAAGGGCGTGGGATGCTTGATCTCTAGGACTACTGTGGCTTGGAATCAAAAGTATTTTAGGTATTTTATCATAGACTCAGAGGTGGAAGCAAATTTTGTTGAGGAAACTATAATTTTAATTTTCTTAGTACCTCTTTCATTTCGAAGGTCTGGTTTCCTCTTTCAAGAAACCTCTTCAAGAATGACATTTAGAAGGTTTAACCCTTTGGCTACGACCCTTTTTTTTTTGCCTCGAAGCTAGATCAAGAACTAAGTCATGACTCTTACTAGAAGATAAAACCTATACTTGAACATTGGTCAAGCTTCGTAGTACTTTTTTATTCCACCAATCTTGGTACTCTACATCAACTTCTTGACCTATATCTTTCATATATTCCGAAATCTAAAATATAGATCCATTTATTGTCAGATTCAAAGATAACTAAACACAATACATGTTGACTACATTGAGATTAATATCCAACTTTCTTGGTGAACTAGGAAGTTTCTGCCTAAAGTCATGTTGTTTCGCGAACCTGTAAAGATTATATGCTTCAAGAATGAATGTAGAAGATTCGGATGATAATAAACAAATTTAGATTGGAAGATACAAAAGGGAATGTGATCCATACTTTAGGAATGGTGAGGTGGAAGATACAAAAGGGAATGATGGTTGCTAGAACAATTAGACTTGGTAGCGTCCAAAATCTTGTAGCCGTCACTCACGATAGACATATGCAATTCTGACAAAGGTCTAGAAAGATCAAGAAAAGGAGATGTTCGTTGATTTATGGATGTTGAGTTTAAGCTCACCTCGTGTGTTGAAGTAGCCATGGTAATTGACATCAATATCTTTAAAACAAAGATAAATTTTGCCTTGATTTTTAAACTCGATGATTTATGGATACTAAGTTTAAGCCGATCAGCGATCCTCAACACAAAATGCCTTAGACGGTCGAAGGAAACAAAATGCCTTGGAGGTCGAAAGGAACGGTCCTTGATTCTCAACACAAAATGCCTTGGACAGTCGAAGAAGCGGTCTTGGATGGTGAAAGGTGTCAGTCCTTGGTCCTCAATGTGCACTATGGTCTGAAATTTTGAATCTGCTCATAAACAAATATCTTTTGAACTTATAAAATAATTGCAGCTCGAAAATTTAAACTCTATGCGAAAACAATCTCGAACCTCAAAATTCTTGACTTGATTCAAAAGTTGAATGCATAAAAAAAATGGGGAATGTTAGTTTCGATTTTATTAAAACAACCATACTAAAAAAATTAATAAAATCAACAAAATAAAAAGTTAAAATAAAAGCACAATTTAAAGAAAGAAAAAAAAATGAAACCAAGTTACGGGCAGAAACCTTTCTTGGTTAAAAAAAAGGAAAAACAAATAAAAAATAAGAAGTTAAAAAAGAAGAAGAAGAAGAAAACGATAAAGAAACCAGCCTAAACCAAAACTAATTTCTAAATGGTTTTTGCCACCGATGGTGGAAACCTAGAAAATATATATAAAAAAGGAAGAAACACGCGCACTTTTACATTAAAAAAAGAGTGGGAAAACCTACAATGACTAGAGAGATAAAAATTTTCTATTTGTTTTCAAATCTATTGATTTTGCATATAAAGAAGTGGATGTCGAATTTTAAAGACAAACTTACCAATAATGATATGAGACCTATTCAAAATTAAATTAATTATGGATTGCGTATAAAAACAAGTGAGTAAGTAAATAAATAAATAAATAATAAAAATCAAATTTAAATTCAAGATTTATTAATTTATTTTCATGATAAATAAATAAATCTTGAGAGGAAATTTGTAGACATAAAAAATAGAATAATTAATGAATTGGATATGTTACGCCTCATTACACAAGGGCCCACACGTGGTCTCAATTATCCTACGTGGCAAACGGTTCGGTGATCCTACTCTTTATATACCTACACAAGGCGAAGTTAAACGAACTTCAAGTGCGGACAACCCACTTTTTTCCCACAGACCAAGGCACGACAGACCCTATTTCATGTAGATCCCTTGGAATAAGCCAGTCCGGGGCAAGGTAGTGAGAAGATCATAAGTAGATCTTGTATCATGTGATTGATAAGACAAGTCATTGCCATCACCACCGCTGCAAACCTATTTGGTCATGTTCAAGGCAACGAGCTAGGCCGTATTTAAGGTTATGGTTGATTGATGTCTATGACAAGAGAGGTCAGTCATTTAGATGGGACCACGTGCATTGCCATCTGACGACCCTTATCTGTCATACCCAAGTATAAAAGCTCACACTTAGTGTCATTCAAGGATAATGCAAGTTTAGATTCTTAAAGCTATAATCTTGCCATAATGCACTATTTATTTTACCCTAAAGCCGACCCTCCTTTTTATATCGGAGGCTCACGTTTAAAGCTCTCCCACACTCATTCATCTATTTTTTCCAATTGACTTGACCGTCGGAGTGTACGTAACCAACTCCATCCCCTCTGGAGAAGGCCATGTGTGACTAACTATTTGTCCAAGTGTGTAGGAACTGAGCTAACGTAGACGTGAGAGGCATTGTGATCTATTGGCCATATTACTAGCACCTTTTTTAGGTTAATAGATTGGTGTCGTTTGTGGAAAACTCGACACTATAACCACGAGCATCTTGTGGTAAAAGTTATTGAAAGCAGAACTTTGAAGAAATGCTAGGTTCTTGAAGAAAGAACTACTCCAAAAGGAAAGTACCTAAAACACTTGTTTTATCTCCAAGTCAAATACATATCATGAGCTCCAGCCGCTACGACTCCCAGGGCATAAATAGACAATAGGAGACTTCTGAAGAAAAAGTCCTCTGAATGAATGTGAATATGCATTGATCCACTAGTGTTTTTGACCGAATTGGACCATCAAGGCCTAGAAATAGGTCTTATCAGGCACCTCCCATTCAAAGAGGGCCAGAACAGTATCAAGAATATAAACTTCAGGGGGTTCCTTCTCCTCTACTTAGAAATAAGCGGGAGAGAAGAGACGAGGCGAACTTAATAAATTAAGCGGAAACTTCACGAACTTTTCGTTACCAAGCAGAGGAAAATGATTCTGATGGTCCATACAGATCATTTGAATTAGACGATGACGATGAAAGTTTGCCCTTCTCTTAAGAGTTGAGAAGCGCCCTTGTCTTAGACCACTTCATGCTACTGAAAATACCCAAATTCGAAAGAAAGGGCGACCCAATGAAACACCTCAACAATTATAAGACCCCATATGTCTCTATGAATAACCTTTCCAGCGTTAAAATATAGAGCTTTCCACCTCACATTGACTGGGACTGTAAAAATTTGGTACAATCATATCCTGGCTGGCAGTATTAGATGTTGTCTAGATCTTAAAAAAGCCTTTTTGAACCAATATTTGTCCAGGAAAGAAGGAGAAACCCCCATCAAAAGACTGCAGGATATGAGGTAGCAAACATGTGAAACTTTGAAGAGCTATTTGGCTCGATTTACGGACGAGATGACCTACTCTGAGTAGGTTATAGATAGAAAGGTCCTTTCAGCTCTAAGATGAGGCCTCAACATGAACACCCTCTTTTGGAGGGATGTGCGCAACAAGAACCTTACCACATATGATGCGTTGCAGAGATGATGAGGAGCGTGATTGTCAATGAGGAGCTGATTGACTACCGCAATCGAACTTCTCTAGGGCTCCGACACCTCAGAGGCAACGGTGATGTCATGTGTTACACTTGGTAAACTAGCAATGGACCCAAGCAGGACACACAATCGCCCCCACCTCAAGCCAAGTACTCGTCACTGCCACATTAAATAGAGTGCCTTCATTGGCATATGAAGTGGTCGGAATTGAGGCTCAAAGATAGTCAAATCAATCTAGGGAAAGAGGTAGGGGAAGAAACATAGAGCCTAGAAATAGGCAATACTATGCCTACCATCGAACCTATAGCTACATCACAAAAGACTGCTTGTCCAAGCCATATCATGCGGAGCCAACAGGCCTCCATGTTGAAAGAAAAAACACCTATCAGGTACAACAAAATGCGTCTCATCCTAGACAAGAGAGAGAACCTATACGTGATGAGGCGATGAGACATTACAGAGAGGGATCACCTCGATGGGGGCACAAAGAGGAAGAGACAGGCCAAGGGATGGTCAAAGGCCAAAGAGAGAACCCCCCTCCCCTCCACCGATACAGATAACGCCCCTATCAGTGAGATTGATACCATTATTGGTGGCCCACATGTAGGAGGAGAGTCAATGAATGCTCAAAGTAATTATGCAGGAGAAGCCAACGATCTTCCCATAACGAGCTATTTGGTCAATAAAGTCCATCGTTGGTTTGGGAATACTACGCTTTTAATCTTTTCACACAAAGATACTAGTGGGGTTCATTATCCCCATTGCGATGCTTTGGTGGTAAGAACTATCGTAGCCAGAAATGGGCTTAAGCGCATATTGGTAAACAATTGAAGTTTCGTCAACATCCTAGTTGGAACTACCTATGACAAAATGATGATCGATTACAAGCTTATCCCCATGATCATTCCTTATACAATTTTACAAGCGATAGTATTGTTCTTAAATGGAGGATCACATTAGCAGTAAAAATGGGAACACCCCCATTTACTGCCCATCACTTCATGGAATTCCTCATTATAGATCATCGATCTGCTTACCATGGAGTGTTGGGATGACCCGCTTTGAAAGAGCTTGGGGTTCTTACCTCCATACACCACTTATGTATGAAATTTCCCACTGAAAGAAAAATTGCTAGATGCGAGAAGACTAGATAGGTTCGATGGAATGCTACCTCAGCTCCTTGGAGAAAGTCTGAGACCCACAGTGTAAAAATGCTTATAATAGATGTTAAAATGGTCGCCGTACTTGAGGAAAATCCTATCCCTGAACAAGGAGGAGACGTTAACATGGTAGATGCCCCTGAAGAAGTGGTCATCGATGTGGATTTAGACCCAAGGTCATCGAATCAAACCCACAAGCGACCCTAGTGGAGGAACTTGAATCTTTCCCAGTGGACCCGCATGACCCAACAAAGAATGCTGGGAGTAGGGAAAGAACTTAAAATAGAAGAAAATATAAGGCTTAAAGGCTTCCTGGTTGATAACTTAGACATGTTTGCATGGAGGCATAAATATACGGTGGGCATCGACCCAAAGATAGCTGCCACCATCTTAATGTGGACCCCAAGTTTACCCTTCACAGGCCAAAGAGGAGAGCCATGAATTCGAAGTGATATGGGGCCCTGAAAGAGGAGGTGCAAAATCTTATAACCAATGAGTTCATAAGAGAGACAGTGTACCCAAAATGGATTTCCAACCTAGTCTTGGTAAAGAAACCAAACAGAAAGTAGAGAGTTTCCATAGACTTCTCCAACCTCAACCAAGCATGCCCAAAGGACAACTTTTCGCTTCCAAGGATTGATACTGCAGGTGGGCTCTTGAGCTTCATGGACATGTACTCACGGTATAAACAAATTCTCATGCACCCAGCTAATGAGGAACACACTTTATTCATCACTGATAAAGGCATTTACTTTTACAAAGTCATGCCATTTGGCTTGAAAAATGCTGGGGCTACCTACCAACGGCTAGTCAACAAGATGTTTACCGAAATCATAGCCAAAACAATGGGTGTACTTTGATGACATGCTTGCAAAGAGCCTCAAGACTACAAACCACATCGAACACCTAAAGGCCACTTTCAAAATTCTAAGGAAGTACCAGATAAAACTGAGTTAAAGTGCACTTTTGGTGTGGATTTGGGAAAATTCTTGGGCTACATGGTCAACCAACGGGGCATAGAAGCAATCCCTAAAAAATTCAAGGCCCTATTGGAGATGAAATCCCCTTGCAAGCCCAAGAAGGTATAGAGTTTCACGGATCGTCTAGCAGTACTAAATCATTTCATCTCCAAAGAAACAGATAAATGCTTCTCGTTCTTCAAGGTCCTAAAAGGAGGAAAGATGTTCCAATGGAATGAGGAGTGCGAAGAGGATTTCCAAGGGCTGAATAAGCACTTAAGGTAACTCATCTCCTCTCAAAGCACAAGGAGGGAGAAGCACTGCTCTTATATTTGGCTGTAAGTGTAAAAGCTGTAAGCTCAGTGTTGGTAAGGCGCTTCTGCCGCTGAATCGCATTACATGGATATGGAAAGACTTGATTTGTCCCTTATGACAACTTCTAGGAAGCTAAGGCCCTATTTTCAGGTCCACAGTATACGCGTGTTCACGAGCCTTCTCCTTAATCAGGTACTCCAAAAGCCAGATACTTCAAGGAGGCTAATGAAATGGGTTGTGGAGTTGAGCGAATTTGACATTTTATATCAGTCGAGGACCTCAATGAAAGGACAGGTAGTGGCGAACTTCATAGCAGAATTTAGCAAGGTAACAGATTTTAGTGTGGCAATGGAACCAGCAGAACCCTCAACCTAGAAGTTGTTTGTTGATGGGTCTTCTGGAAAAATGGGCTCCGGAGTTGGTGTAGTGCTGGAGAGCCCAGAGGGCCACAAACTTAATTGTATAGTGAGGTTCTACTTCAAGACCTCCAACAATGTCGTTGAGTACGAGGCACTATTAGCAGGCCTCTGATTGTCAAAAGAAATGCAGGTTAAGAACCTAGAAGTTTGTAGTGACTCACAGCTAGTTGTGAGCCAAGTCAATTGAAGCTTCGTAGCTAAAGATAAAGGCATGGTAGCATACCTAAAAAGGTGATGGATTTGCTCTCCTATTTTTGAAAAAAATTGAGCTAACCCAGATACCAAGAACTGAGAATCTACACGATGATGCTCTATCAAAATTGGCCAGCAGCAAAGATTCGAAGCTGCTTAAAATTGTACCAGTTGAGTACCTTCCTAAACCCTACACGTCTAAAGGGGAGAATGTGATACGGATTGAAGGAGTCCCACAATGGATGAAACCTATTATTTCTTACCTCAATGATTAAGCATTGTTAAAGGATAAATGAGAAGCTGATAAACTCAGACGCTGAGCTGCCCACTATGTACTCCAGGATGAAGTACTTAGCATCTTATCCCCACTTCTACGATGCACCGGAGGGAAAGAATTCAATTATGTCCTGCGAGAGATCTATAAAGGAGTTTGTGGCAGCCACACAAGAGGTCCAACACTGGCTTAAAAAGTCCTAAGGGAAGGATACTACTGGCCAACGCTAAAAAAAGATGCCATACAGTTTGTGAGAAGATGCGACAAATGTCAGCGTTACTTCTCCATTCAAAGGCAGTCGTCACAAGAACTGATTATGATGTCCAGCCCCTGGCCATTTGCCAAGTGGGGATTCGATCTGATAGGCCCCATGCCAAAAGAGAAAGGAAGTGCAAGCTATGCAATTGTCGCCATTGATTACTTTACTAAGTGGGTAGAGGCGGAATCATTGGCGAAAATAACTGAAGCCAACACTTCCTACATCATTGGTACTTTTTTTGGGGCCAACAGATTAGCGATGTTAATTACTTCACTAAATGTGTCGAGGCAGAACCACTTGCAAAAATAACTGAAGCCAACACTTCCAAGTTCATCTAGAAAAATATCATTTGCCGGTTTGAAATTTCCTATTCGCTCGTAACAGACAATGAGCGATAGTTTGATAACAAAAAGCTCAGAGACTTATTCAACGAACTGGGCATCAAGAAGTATTTTTCTTCCCCTCATCACCCCAGTTAAATGGCTAGGTTGAGGCAGTTAACAAGACCATTAAGCATCTCTTGAAAAGGAAACATGATGCGTCAAAATAGGCGTGGGTGGATGAGCTCCCCCAGGTGTTGTGGAAAATTCGCTCCACCAGTCAAATTGTAGCAGGAGAAACTCCTTTTTCTATGGCATATCATATGGGGCTGAGGCTATGAGCCCAGTCGAGGTGGGTCTTCCTTCATCTCATCACATGCACTTCAACGAAATTTTTAATGATGAGATAAGGCAATGTGAGCTCAATTTCCTTAAAAGAAATGAGAGATGACTCATAGATAAAACTGGCTTCCTACTAAAGAAAAATGTCACGGTATTATAATGCCAAGGTTAAGAAAAATTCATTTAGAAGGGGTGATCTTGTGCTTAAAAGAGTTTTCCTTTCTTCCAAAGAGCCTAGTGTTGGCACGCTGGGTCCAAACTGGGAGGGCCCCTATGAAACCAAGAAATTTCCTAATTGAAAGCTTGGATGGAAAGATGCAACTCCACCCCTGGAATATAGAACACTTGGGAATGTATTACCAGTAATGCAATGATCATTACTTGTATATGTTTTTTGGTTACTGTAAATGCCTGTTCTCCGATCCTTGCACGCATTCTTCCATGGTTAAAAAATGCGAGCCCATATCTCCTTAAAATTATTAACCATGACAAGCTCATAAGTTACGTTTTAAATATGACAAGCTCATACACTCCTTCAATGGTTAAAATATGGATAATCCATATCTCCATCAAATTATTAACTATAACAAGCTCATAAGTTACATTTAAGTATGACAAGCTCATACACTCCATTAATGGTTAAAATATGGAGAGCCATATTTCCATCAAATTAATAACTATGACAAGCTCATAAGTTACATTTAAGTATGACTAGCTCATACATTTTTATTATTCAAGGTCAACTATGGCGAGCCCATATGTTGTTATTTCAGTTCAATTAAGTATGACTAGCTCATATATTTTCATTATTCAAGGTTAACTATGGCGAGCCCATATGTTGTTAATTTAGTTACGTTTGTATGATGAGCTCATACATTGTTATTATTATTCAAGGTCAACTATGGCGAGCCCATATGTTGTTAATTTAGTTAAGTATGATTAGCTCATACATTTTCATTATTCAGGGTCAACTATAGCAGCCCATGTGTTATTAATTCAGTTACGTCTGGTATGACGAGCTCATGCATCGTTATTATTATAGAAGGTCAACTATGGTGGTCCCATATGTTGTTAATTCGATTACGTTTAGTATGACTAGATCGTACATTTTCATTATTCAAGGTCAACTATGGTGAGCCCACATTTGTTAATTCAGTTACGTTAAGTATGACTAGCTCATACATTATTATTATTCAAGGTTAATTATAGCGAGCCCAAGCATCTTCACCATGTTACATCAACAACAAACACAAAACGATCGAAGAAATTCATTTATATGATCAAGTCCATTAATAAAAAAAGAGTTGCTACAATGATATCACAAGTAAAGGCCTAGTCTAAATAGCAGCATCATCCTTCTGAGGCTCATCCTGGACATCCACCTCCTCAACCAAATCTTCCACTTCATTAGCAGGGGTAAATGGCTCACCTAGTCGAAATTCTTCTTTCAAAAAAGATAGCTCCAGTTGAGGGTGTAGCTTGGCAAGTCTTCCTAAGACCTCATTTTACGCGGCCTTCCTCCAATACAAACAGAGGTCGTCGTAATCAGCTTTTTCATAGAAGTGGGCAATATATTCATTCACCACTGCCTTCCCTACCCCACTCATATGCCCTTTTAAGTTGGCAACCTCAACAATTATGTCGTCTACGCAAGCCTTCAGATCTCATTTTTCTTTATTAGCAACCTTTAAGGCTAACGAAGCGATCCTTTAAAGGTTGTCAGAGTTCTCCACATGCTTTGTTAGAGAATTCACCTCAGCTTTGTAGAGATGGACTTCTTTCTTTAGTTCATTATTTTCCTTGGAAAGTGCTTCCAACCTCGACTCGCCTCAGCTTGCCTTACTTTGGAGGCTTCGACGGCTTCATAGGCTGAAGACACCTCTGCCTTTGCTTTATCCAAGGCCACTTCCACATCAATGGCCCTTTGAAGAAATTATTTATTCAGGCCATGCAGCTGTCTCATCTCCGTCAAGCCATTTAAAAAGAAGCCCTGAAAGCAAGCCTGCAGGGCGAACCTAGCTTTCACCATGTCAACTATATCACATGTCTCAGCGTACGAGGAATATTTATCAGTCCAGTACTTGTGGTGAGCCCTCGTAGCCCTCTAGACCTTAACAGGAAGCATCTCCATCACAGTGGGGACGATTTCATCTGATCACCATCCCAATAAGTTTTGGGCTTTGCTTCAGAGGGGGCATCCCTAGCCTTCTTGTCCCGCCTCCTTTTAATAAGGCCTGCTTCCTTCTATGCCACCTCTTCTACCTCCACAACTCTTACTGAGGAGATGGGCTCAGTTTCAATGGGTTGTCACACTGACTTCCCAATGGTTGTTTGGTGTTTGGTAAATGTGTGGGCTCAGTATTCTTGGTCAAAACCAGCCTCCTCTTTTGGGACCTCTACATTGAAGTCTCAACCTCCTTCCCTTTTCTCCTTTTTTTTTTGGACAGGCGGTGAATTTGTCTTTAAGAGGTGGGCCAGTTCATCCCTTTAATTCTTGTACGTCGAAGAAGTGGAGCTCAGGGGTTTCTTATTCTTCGTCTCTTCTAGCCTCATGAAGAACATGTCTTCCAGCCTCATGAAGAACATGTCTGGCTTGACATATTCTTTCTTGTCATGTTGCCATGTAAACAAAGAGATAAATCATTATAAACTGGGCAGAAGAATGGCAATCTAGCAAAACAGAGAAAACAAATGATTATGAACTACTCTACCTTTTTTAGCCATCAATTGGTGAGTTACAAAAAGGTTCTGCTTCCCAAGTACGTTCTTAAAGTACCTCATCTCTGAGGATAGCTCGTAGATGTTTTGATGATGGCCCACTTAGGTGGCTCGAGCTCGAACCGATTAATTACAGCTGCACAAAACACACATTAGAAACCAGAAATAAAAGATAGGACCATAAGAGAAAAGATACTTCAGCTAAAGGTTAGACTCACTATACTCGTGGTACTAGGTCGACACATTTATCTCCAGGACCGCATCTCTCTCCATTGTCTGCTAGCGACCCTAACCCAGAACCAAGATAATTTTAAGTTCTTAATGGAGGACGGAGTTCCCCAAATGAAAGGAGAATGTGAGCCCTATAGGTTATACAATACCACCCCTTACAATCACTCCCTCCACTCAAGGCTCTAGGTTAAAAGAGGGTCTAGAAAATGTGGGGTAGCATATCATCGCCAAAAATGACCTCCTTCTAAAGAATAAAGACCCTGCTAATTAGCTCTATGCATTGGGTACTAGCTAGGTAGGGGCTAAGTTATAATGCCTAAAGATAAATCTACAAAAAGGGTGCAAAGGTAACTTCATTCTCCCATTCAAGATAGCCTCGCTAACGGCCATACACCCTTCCCGGGGCCCTCACCTCAGGGGTTAGGACAAATATCTCAATATTGTCTGGAATCCTATACCTCTTCCTAAAAGTCTCCAGTTCACTCTTCCTTATATCAGTTGCCTACAAGGAGGCCCCAACCTAACACTATAGTCTATGGGGCCTTCCTACATCATCCATACACTGTGAGGGCCGCCATATGGCCTCCATAATCCTCTTAGTAGGAATTATGGGAGGCACACCCGCCTCAGCACAAATTAGTGCGATATCTACTCCAAAAGACCCCACAAACGCACTTTTTCTAGAAGATGAAGCTATTTCATGCAAATAAGATGGAAAATCTGGAAATTCTTGGTATTTACGCAAGCTTCAAGTTCTTGGACATGGAAAAAATGGAGTTGAATGTAGGAAAAAGACGAACGAGGTGCTGGAGGATTTTAGAAAATTTTAGCACTTGAAGTTTTTAATTTTTGCAAATTAAAAAAAAAAAAAAAAAGATAGGGTTTGGACCTTTTATATATGAGGAGATGCTGAAACCCCACCGTTGGATTTACTCCACTATGATCCCAGCCGTTCATCTGCATTTCCATCCAACACGTTAAAACCAAAATGAGCATGTTCAAAATTCAAATCTAAAGCTCAAATCAAGCCGTGATTTGCACATACCTAAGATTCAAGTAAACCTCACCTACTGTGATAAACCATCATCATTGCGTATCAAATGCACATGTAGCAAGAGCCTTGGAAACCACCGTGCCACCCAGCTATTTTTCCTTGGGAATTAATGTTTTTTTCAAATCACTAGAGCACGTTACCCAATGTGCTTTTACTACATCTAAGGGCTCGCCATTTTCTCTGAAGGCTCGCCTCTTATTATTCAGCCTTATCATAGGATTCTACATCAAAGGGTTCGCCCTTTGCTTCAAGGCCTCGCCTCATGTTATTCAGCTTATCACGGGCTTCTACATCAAAGGGGTCGTCCTTTGTACCAAGGGGCCCCACCTCATGTTATTCAGCCTTATCACAGGCTTCTACATCAAGGGGCTTGCCTTTTGCTCCAAGGGCCTCACCTCATGATATTCAGCCTTATCACAGACTTCTAAATCAAAGGACTCGCCCTTTACTCCAAGGGCCTCGCCTAGTATTTTTCAGCTCAATTATAGGTTTCCAACCTCATCAAAAGGTTTCTTTCCTTACAAAGTCATCACTTAATCACATTCAGCCTTACCACAACCACTTCAACTTAAAACCACGTCTTTCTCCTCAACTTGAAAGTCCACACATTATATGAATAATCGTACCTAGAGTTCAAGGACTATTGTTACACCTCATTACACAAGGGCCCACACATGGTATCAATTATACTACGTGGCAAATGGTTCGACGGTCCCATTACTTATATACCTACATAAGGTGAAGTTAAACAGACCCTCAAGTGTGGATGACCCACTTTTTCCCTTAGAGCAAGGCTGGACCAACCCTATTTCATACAGAACCCATGGAAGAAGCCAGTCCGAGGCAAAGCAGTGAGAAGATCCTAAGTAGATCTTGTATTATGTGATTGACAAGACAAGTCACTACCATCACCACTAACGTAAACCTATTTGGTTAAGTCCAAGGACACAAGTTAGGCCACATTTAAGGTTGTGATTAATTGATGCCTATGATAAGAGAGGTCATTCATTTAGATGGGGCCACGTGCATCGCCATCTAACTGCCCTTATCCATCATACCCAAGTATAAAAGCTTACACTTAGTGCCATCAAAAGTAATGCAAGTTTAGACTCTTAAAACTATAATTTTGCCACAATGCACTATTTATTTTACCCCAAAGCCGACCCTCCTTTTTATATTGGAGGCTCACATTTAAAACTTTCCCACACTCATCCATCTATTTTCTCTGACTGACTTGATTATCGGAGTGCGCGCGACCAATTTCATCCCCTACGGAGAGGGCCACTGTGACTGACAGTTTGTCCAAGTATATATGAACCAAGGTTGCGTAGACGTAAGAGGCAATAGGATCTGTTGGCCACGTCACTGGCACCTTTTTTGGGGTTAACATGATTGATTTAAATAATTAGCCCAATTAAGTTTATTAAAGTCTACTAAAGTCTATGAAATTCAAACGTCCATTCTACTTTTTTCAAAATTCATATCTATTCAATTTTTTAATTAAAAATAATTGGGTGGTTACCAAATTGGTTATGAATTTCCCTATAAATAGGACCAAAGATCCATAAAATTTCATAAGTGAAGGTGCGGAGAAAATCATGAAGTGCTGAAAAAATTCTAAAGTCGGAGGAAGAAAAAAAAACCCTCTCAAGCCTAAGTCCGGCAAACATCAAGAAAGTCAAAGTCTTCTTCAAACAAGTCCAAGCCAAGTCCAAGAATATCAAAATTTTCTTCAAATCAAATACAATTCAAGTCCGAGTCTTGAAGTGCAAATCTGAGCCTCGAAATCCAAGTGCCCAAACAAGCCAATTTTTCAACAAATTTCGAAGTCTAAGATTCAAGTCATGTGTCCCTCGTCTTCAAATATTTAGATCATTAATCAAAGGATCTTGCAGTTCTACAGACATAAGAAAATCAATATCCATTTGTATTTCTCAAAAATACAATTTTTAATGATTTTTGTATTTAATGCACGAAATTTGTCTCATAGGAATAAGACTCCTTTTGGAGTGGAACAAGCTTCTGGTGATAGACAAGTTCAAAGGCAAGAATAAATACGGGAATGACACAACGTGAAAAAGACGGATGATAAATTGAAGAAAATAGAAGAAAACTCCCATATTTTGTACGAGAATTCATCGAAGATTTGTGCAAGAATTTTGAGAGTTAATCACATTTTGTCGTCAATTTATTGAGAGATTCACAATATGCAAGGAAGGAAATGAATGACAATTGTTGGGATTTGTGTGATGAAGATCAACAATAGCACGGAGAATTTTTATCTTGTTTATTGTAATTAATTCCGATGATGTCTTTTAATCTTTATTTCTTTTATTTAAACATTATGAGTGGCTATTTTTTATTTTTTTTTATATTTGAGGATGACGAAGTAGCTTAGATTTTTTAATTTTTGTTTTATTCCAAGATTTCATGCCACTAATTTGTGTTAATTATTTATTGTGTGTTTAATACTTCAATTAGTTGCACAACAATTGACCGATCTAGAGATAGTACGAAAATTAATAGGTAATGTATAATTCTAGCTCGTGCAATGAATGATATAGGCATTATAAGAAATCGAGGGATGATTATAGGCTATGTAATTTATATAGAATTCCTATAGGTTAAAGAATTAATATGTATGTGAATTTACATAGAGATAATGTAAATTCGGGCATATGAATAGGATTGGTGTTACTTGAGGGAGATCGTTAGCTACAATAGGTTAACTCGATTGTTGACATATATGAAAAGGTGTTGAATGAATTGAAATTAGATGAATGTTAATAACTTAAATGAGATCGAAAATTCTAACTATCTAATCTCATAATCTTTTCAATTGTGTTAATTAGATTTCCTTATCTATTTTAGTAAAAGTTTAGTTACAAAGCACATTTTGATTTGATAATTGGTTACCATTTTAATTTAAATTGAAGTTATATTGCTTTAAAAATTGATGGTAGATAGTAGTTTCTATGTCATGATAGTTGAACTTGATAAATTAATTTAATTGTTTGTTACGATCCGTACACTTACGAAAAATAATGAACAATAGACATTCCAAGCACATCAACCTAGAATATCACTTTGTTCGGGAACTTGTTCTCTCCGGTGTCGTTCAGACTCATCACATTTGCCAAGTTTTTAGTATTGACGATTCTGTAGACAAAATGACTAATTTGTAACGTATTGTAAAAGTCAAGGACCTAAGGTACAATTTGTACAAATTGAATTATGAGATATATAGTCACAGCGCAGCATTTTTCGCTAGCTTCTTACTCGGTTGGCGCTTGAACGGCAAAAACAAATTGTCTATTGCCCGCATGTCTTCGATCTCTTACTCGAGCGATAGTGCATCGCTCACCTGTCACCAATTTCTTGCTCGAACGACAGGTTGATTCGAAAAATCATAATTTGCTGTTTTGAAGTATTTTTTCGGGCTCATTCAACCTATTATCCTCTCCTATAAATATTCAAAGCTATGCACGAATTGTGGGGTGGTTGTTCATTGTGCTTATTCTCAGAACACATATATATTATTATTTGAAGATCAAAGAGTCTATTCATACATTGATTTCATCTTTTCTTCTTGAGGTCATACAATCACAAATTTGGGAAAAACATCAAACTCATTGAATTCGAAACACCACTTACTTCTTATTGGTTATAGGAATGTACTCTTTCAGTTGGATTTCAGAAGTTTCTGAAAGTTGAGAGAAGTTGGACTACAAGCGCAAGAAGAGTACAAGGCCTTGGAGCAGGTTCTTGGAATTCCGTTGGGAAGAGACAATTGCAGAAGATCTTGGAATAGGTCTTGGAGCAGACCTTGGAGTTAGTAGGAAATAGATCGAGAAATCTAGTAGAATTGGCTAAATAGTATCTGATTGTAACTCACTTCGTATTGTCTATAGTGAAGGTAACTGACTTGGTCCCAAAATGTTTACCCAATTGGGGTTTCTCCGTCATCATATTGGTGTTTATTATTACTTTCCTTATTATTGATGTATTTAAAGATATGATAATTGGACTTGTATTCGTTTGGAAACAATTAAAAGTGACTTGTTACTTTTGATTGATTAATTCCGCACGTAATGTCAAAACTAAAAACGGATAAGTAATAACCATTCGATAACTTAAAAGCCGTTAAATTGGTAATCCGTGAACTATTAAATGGTATTCAGTACTATACCCGATTTTTAAATGTTCCTTCTCATCTTCAGGTCGCGGATGTGTTCGCGAAAAGTCTCTCTCATCCCCATTTTTCAAAATTTTGATCCAAGGTCCACATTCGAACTGCACCAACGCTGACCTTGATGGGGGTTATTTAGGATTTACATGATACTCAACCTAAAGATATGGAATCTGCCAATATTTTAGAAGATGTAATTAGTTAGAATTTGTTTCCTGGACTAGCTACACTTAAATTCAAATTACCAATTTTATATTTGAATGTTGCAATTCGTGTAACCAAATTCTTCTATTTAATAGAAATATCCTCACCACCAATGATTAACCGTGGATACCAAAACATTTTCAGGTTTAGGCAATGCCGCCGCCATATTTGACAATTATACTGCAAGCAACGATGCTATGTCAATTTCGCCTTAATTAATGGCATTTATTTTTTCTTTTGTTAAGCATGTCCGAACTCGACACTTCAATTCGTCATCAATGTATGTGATCAAAATTTGGACCTATCTATTTTTTACCACTATGGTTCCATGTGTGGTAAAAAATGTCCGAACTTGACTTGTGGTGAGTTTGGATTGGATAGTAACAAATGTCGCGTTTTCTAGTTGTTCCGGTTTGTACTTATGGCTTTGATTAGATTGATTGTACAATATCTACCATTATTACGAAGAATAATGTTTATTAAATTGAACATGCTAAAAGGCTTGGAAAGGACGGACAAACTGATTTGATAGCATCTATTTAAATGTTTGTTTTTTCATTTTTTAAATTGTTCAATTATGAATCGACACGTATCTTCCTGATTTTTGACAATGTTTTTGAGCTTGTTTGTATGGCATAATTATATTAAGAAATGAAAGATAGCAAAAGTTATATTCGACATCGAGTTTTGCTTATTACTAGTATACAAATGTAATATTGTTATAAATGTGAAGAGTAAATTCTACATATATAAAATGACCAAATAAGATTTAACTTTTACATTTGGGATAAGTGAACCTCTCGTTTTCCGCTCCATTGTAAATGACTGCCCTTTGTACTATTCTCTTTGTTAAGCTGTACTTACAGTTTCGTATTTTATTGGAACTTGTGGTATTAAGTTTTGGTGTCGAGTATTTTGTACTCTTTTGTATTCTTTTATTTTGATTATTAGTTAAATTCATGCATATGTTTAGTGGCAGATTTAGCACCCGACAAATTTTGATGACCGTGTGTGCTGGATTCGTCGGAATAATTTTTTTTTTTTTTTATTTGAAAACTTGGTAGTCCCCATAGTACTCCCAAAAGCAAATCATCCTCATCAATTTCAACGAGTACATGAGATGGGAGATTTCGAAATTAATGAAGACGACATGCTTATAGGAATTTTCTTCACCCTATCACACTTTAAAATGGAAGGATATGATGTAATTGTTGAAATTAACGAGGATGATTGGGGACTACCAAGTTTTCAAATACAAGGTGGAAATAAAGCTGATGAGGATAATTTTCCATTGGGATTACTATGGACATTTTCGGAATATCGAGCACAACACAATCCATATGAGCAAGCATACAATCCAAGTTGGGAGCAACAATCAAATTTATATTGGTCGGAAGGTCAAAATAATGAAAATCCAATTAATCCTCAAAAAAAAAAAAAGGTGGGGGGGGGGGGTGTGCTCATGAAAATTTCCTTGTGCATTTGCCTGAAATTTTAGATAGTAGACCGATTATTCAGTTCGAGGAACTAACAACAAAACAAGAGTAGCATGAAGAGACTGAAGAATGAATCATAACGGGCCAAAAAGAATTAGTAGCATTCAAATAAGATGGAATTAGCATGCAATCCAATGGCTTTATTATTTGCTCGAAAATTAAATTTGTGATTAAAACTTGTCAGGAGATGGAAGTATATATTATTGAGTTCAAATGGGGATGAAGGGAAGTCATACTACTTTGAGAAGTACAAGATTGAAGTTTAGAAGAAAGTTGTAATATGGAACAAAGTCAAGTTGAGCAAGTTAAAAAAGACATCCAAAACCATATTCAAAATGTCATGAAGCACTTGTGCAAAAGTCGAGTTGGAGACTATAAATCAAGAACTTAATGGAAAATAACCAATTTTTCTAACCCTTAACTTTTATTTTAGTTTTTGCATGACATATCAATAATATGATTGCATTTAGTATATATGCATGTTTTTTAGTTAAAAAACTTTTTATTTTAAACTTTTTATTATTTTTACGATCATCATCCTAGCACCACAACAAACAAATAAAAATAAAAAAATTGCGGTTGACCGCGATCAATCGTGGTTTGCAAACTGTAGTCACTAAAACATTGCTATTTGCCACGATCAACTGCAACCATGGTCGAACACTCAAAATTAGCATTTGTTTCAAAAATCGAAAAAATATGAAGAACTTAAAAAACTTTAAAAAAATTTGTTACTTTTAAATTTTAATAAGTTTTAACTTCAAAATTTCTAAATTCTTTCTATCCTTCATGTATTAGACATCCAAATTCATACAATCACCAACTTATTTCATCAATATTTTCAATGTTTTAAAATTATAAAAAGTCTAAGTTTCACTCAACAATAATGTTACTCATAATCATGAGATTTCTTTCTTGGAACTTTTCTAATTTTTTTTTTTTTATATTGAATTGAGACAGATTAGCTAAATAGTTGATGTGTTTGAATTATATTTTTAATGGGGTTTTGATTTTAATTTTTATTGATTGTTGCCAATTTTGCTTATTATCTTAATGGTAGAAAAATAAACATTAAGAACTAAGATCCATTTTGATGGATGATAAAGAAAAGTAAAAGATTCTACAAGTTTCAAGGCCAATTCCATCATTCAACATTTATCCAGCGAGTTTAAAGTTCATCTCTTTTATTTCTATATTTCGAGTTTTATAGTGTTATATTGAGGACAATATATGAATGTCAATATGGCTCGCCGGTTCGACGGCTCTTGGCTCGGCCCAAAAAAAGCCCGAGCCGGGTCGGCTCGTGGCTTGATGGGACAGAGTTGAGGCTCAGGCTGAGCTCGAGCCACACAGGCCAGCCTATTTCACACTCCATTTCGGCCCGTGAGCCTTAAAAAAAAAAGCTTACAGCTGCCACTTTTTTTTTTTTCAATTTTAGCTGTAATTTTTTTATATGTTAATATTTAATTATTATTTATAATACGTATAAATTGCACAAATTTTAATACATTATAAAAAAATTATAGATTAGCTTTGAGTTTCGGCTCATGGCTCGACTCGTTGGCATGACTAGGGCTGGGCAAGAGGCAGAACACCTTTACCCAAAAGTTTGAAATATCTGTACTAGGTCAGATCGATCCCTGGTATGGAATCCTTGCTCTTTTGTGCCTGGGTTTGAACCTCGGCCGGGACTAGGGTCCAAAGCTTTTCTATATTGACAGTGGGGCAGAAGAATTTGTTTTGGAGCTTGTGGAAGTAACGCATACCCACCTTACCGAAGTATCCGGTATGGGACTTGTAGAAGAGGATACGGTGGTGGTGCATTCCTCCGGTATTTCTGCGTCCACCGGGTGCTTGCAGTCCTTTCTGATTCGATCGTGATCGGCGCTAACGTGACTGCGCTGCTTCCTGTGCTTCTTGCATCGGGTCGTCATTATCGGGGGAGGAGCNCATCTAAGAGCAAAATTTTGATCAGTTTGTGTGGACACTCGAATTTTTAATTATTTATGATCTCATTATCTTATATCGATTTTGAACAATTCAATCACATACTCAATCTTTTTTTTTTTGATACCCAGAAATCCCAACTTACGCCGAACTATATACTGGACCACCCATCATCGGTGCCTCAACTCTGGGCGGAGGTAATTCGCGGGTTATGCCCAATCAAGACAGGGTCCATGCAAACTTTATACTCCTGACCTCAAGGAAGTCCTCCTGCGCCGGATTTACATCACCATGCTGCTCCACCACATGATTTGGGTATTACAACACTTGCCTGTTCTTTCCGTGATTCGAACTCCCCATACTGGGTTGCAAGCCCAGCCTTGCACTGTCTTTGCCATCTCGGATGTGCCCCGGGGCACAATCACATACTCAATCTTGATTGCACTTATGGTTGATTATGAGTCAGCAACCTTAGTATGTTTTAGGACTTTAGAGCATGTTTATCATATTAATCACCGTACTTAGAACATATTGAAAACCCTTTTAGAGTAAATTTGGGAATGATTAGATCTATCCAAAACTAAGAACATCACCATTTAATTATTTCTTAGTTCCTATTGTTTGTCGAAAAAAATCAAAGACATTACATTACTCATGGCATGTAGAAAAAAAGTTATCTACATCGTAGTGTGAAGCTATTTTTGAGTAATTTAAACATATTCATGATCAATGTTTAGGTAATAATCTATCAGGGAAGAAGGCTACCTTTATAGTATAGAGTGAAGACTACCTTCGAAAATTAGAAAGATCCCAAAAGTAGAAGAATGGACAAAATAAAAAGAAAAGAAAAGAAAAGAGAACACACCAAAGTGTGTTGAGGTAGTAGCAAAACAACGATAAGTGCTACCTCTGTCCGGCTAAGTCTTGGCCGTTGATTTGGAATTCGAAGGTGATAGAATAATTGATGAAAATAGAATAATTGATGAAAATAAGCAATACCTTATTGTCATTTTGTCTTTGGGATAATTAAAAAACAAAGAAACACGAGTGATGAGAGAATATATTGACCATTTTAGTAATTGGTTTGTTTGAGAAAAGAGACTTGGAAGTTAAAATTCATGACTTGATTCAAGTTGCATAGGTGGACTTGAGAATGTTTTTAACATACACACGCTTAAGAGCTAGACATAATATGTGTAGAATTTTAAAATAATTTTTTATTATTGTGTCTCATTAACCTGTTTAAATTTTGTGATTGTAATATGTATTTTGCGGAAACATTGAATTGCTTATATCGAGTTGAGTATAATTGTTTAGAGTCTAGTTAATTATATATTATGCTTTATTCTAGGACAAACAAAAGTTAAATTTTGGGGTGTTGATAAGTATTAAATTTACAGCTATCTAAGCCACAAAGTGAATTTTATTAGTATTATTGTGAACTTGATACTTAATTATTTGTGTTGTTCTTATTATGTTAGAAGAAAACTCGAGACCGGAGCAAATAGTGACCAAGATGGATGAATCGAACAAAATCTGTAGCTTTGTGATCAAATTCCACACTTTAGAATTGAAGGACTTGGACTTATATAAAAAGAAAATTGGTGACTGATAAGTGTAGTTTTTATATTTATTCGAGACTCTAAATTATGATATTTTATTATCTTTTGAATAAAATTTTACCTCATTTATGTTATATTGTATTTTGTAGGTAAAACTTTATATTTAATGAAAAATTGAAAAAAATAATGCAAAATAATGAAAAAAATGGAAAAAAAATTCATAGTACGAGGACTAAATTGGCATGATCTGCACAAATAAATTTGTTGTAAGAATTAACTAGCATTACATGAAAGTTTTTGGGTTTTGAAAGAAGAATGAATTTAATTTGGTATTGGAATTTACTGGGCTTCAATTTGGACTTCTAAAAATTGGACTACACATTGTCAACCACATTATATTGTATATATACACATTGGTTGATGGGAATTAGGGGATACACGCATAGTTGGGGGCTTCTGGGGATAGAAAATGTGGTAATTAGAAAAAATCAGGTGTTTAAAGATTGGTTTTTAAAAATCAGGTCTAAAGTTTATTTATTCAAAAATCAGGTATTTTATTTTACATATCAAACCCTAAATCTATCCAAACCCTAAACTAATCCATTTATCTCAACTCTCTCACAGTCTATCCATCTCTCCATTCTCTCACAATTTCTCTCCACCGCCCGCTGCCTGCACATCCACCGTCAGTCTCTCCACCATGGCTTCTCATCCCTTCTCT
>CAIGRB010093187.1:31699-46529 GCA_903798255.1 Fraxinus quadrangulata | reverse complement strand
GTGACCTATAATTATATATATGTGACCATTAATTATATAACTTTCATCTTATTATATTTAATTACTAAATATTTTTAATTAATAAACTAAAACTTAATTTTTGCACTAATCAAACTTAAAACCAGATTTTTGAATTGTGCATAGTTAATCACTTACTTTTCAACTCTTCCCATAGAACAGTAGGCAGCTTTTGATTTATATATACACACATTCATGCATTCAAAAGGGGGCTGAATTATGTGATTCGGGAGAAGAAAAAAAGCCGGCAGCCATTTGAAATTGAGGAAAACAGAGGCTGAAATCATAATATATATACACACCTATTCACGTGTACATTGAGGAGAAAAACCGCCAGCTATTCCGGATAAAAAAGAACAGCGATATATACACACGCAGAGGAGGAAGCCGGCAGCTATTTAGGAGAAAACAGGGGCCTCAATTATTTATATATACATGCACATAAACGAAAGGAGACGACACAGACAAGAAGTTTCACGTTTCGTCAATTTTTGGTAATATTGTTCCACTTTTGCGTGTTTAAATTCAACTTTATGAGTGGCTAACTACTTTTATTGCTAGGATGAAGATGTAGCTTATGGTTTTTATTATATGTTTAATTTCAAGATTTTTATGTCATTTTGATATTTGTTAATTAATTATTGTGTGTTTAATGCTTTAATTGAATGTGCAACAATTAATTGATTTAAGGATAATATTGAATTTGAGAGGTGGTCTATTTTTCTAACTCGTGCAATAATTGACAGACATTATAAGAGATCGAGAGATAATTTTCAATATTATGCGTGACTAAATATTTTTATGTTAGGATGGATGATGTAACTTAGGTTTTTATTATATATTTAATTTCAAGTTTTTCATGCCATTTTAATACTTGTTAATTAATTATTGTGTGTTTAATGCTTTAATTGTTTGCGCAACAATTAATTGATTTAGGGATAATACTAAAATCGAGGGATGATGTATAATTCTAGCTTGCACAATAATTAACTCAGACATTATTAGAGATCGAGAAATAATTATAGGCTATGCGATTCATGTTGAATTCCTATAGATAAATGCGTTCATATGTATGTGAATTTATATAGAGATATAGTAAGTTTGGCATATGAATAGGAATTGTGCTGCTAGAGAGAGATCATTAATTATATCAGGTTAATTCGATTGTTAGCACGTAAAAAAAGATGATTGAATAAATTGGAGTTAAATGTATGATAAATAATATAAGTGAAATCGAAAATCCTAATTATCCAATTACATTATCTTATCTATAGATTTAATTTGAGTTTGTCATTTAATTTATTAGAACATTGGTTTAGAAAACACAATTTAATTTGGTCATTATTTACCATTTTAATGTAAACTGAAGTTAGGTTAGTTTAAAAATTTATAATAGATAGTAGTCTCTGTGGGACGATATTCAGACTTAATAAATATACTTTATTACTTGTCACGATACGTACACTTATGGAATCTCACGAACAAGTTTTTGACGCCACTGCTAGGGATTAGTTTATTTGCTTTAATTTTTTTTTTTTATTAATTCTAATTTTGATTTAAACTTTGTTTTTGTTTGTTTTTGTGTGTTTTTGTTTTCATTTTCATTGCAAGTGTCCATGCATGTGGAGTTCGTACTACGCAAGGAAGGAAATGGAGGACAATTGTTAGGATTCGTGTGACTAAAATCAACAATAGCACGATGGATTTTTATCTTGTTTATTGTAATTAAACCCGATTATGTCTTTTAACTTTTATTTGTTTATTTCGACATTTTGATTGGCTAAATACTTTTTATATTAGGATGACGATGTAGCTTAGATTTTATTTATTTTTAATATTTGTTTAATTCCAAGATTTCGTGCTAGTAATACGTGTTAATTATTTATTGTGTGTTAATGCTTCAATTACCTGTACAACAATTGACTGATCTAGGGACAATACAGAAATCGAGAGTTAGCCCTTGTTTGACACCCATTTTGTTGGAAAATTAATTTTTGGAATAGTGATTGATGGAAGATTGTGTGGTTGAAAAGTAAGGAGAATTTTTGGGTTTATGTATAATATTATTTTATTAATTGAATGTGTGATTGAAATGAAAAATGAGAAATAGAATGAAGAAAAATGGGTTCCAAACATGGGCTTAATGTATGATTCTAACTCGTGCAATAATAACATAGATATTATAAGAAATTGAGAGATAATTATAAGTTATGCAATCTATATAGAATTTCTGTAGATTAAAATGTTCATATGTATGAGAATTTATATAGAGATATAGTAAATGCAGGCATATAAATAGGATTGATGTTACTCTACAACATGTTAATTCGATTGTTGAGACGTATGAAAAGAGGCCGAATTAATTGGAATTAGATGAACGTCAATAACCTAAGTGAAATAAAAAATCTTAACTATCTAATCTCATAATCTTTTCAATCGTGTTAATTAGATTTCCTTATTTCATTTAGTAAAATTTTAGTTACAAAACACATTTTGATTTGATAAGTGATTACTATTTTAACATAAGTAGATATTAGTATATATTTGTGGGACGATACTTGAATTCAAGAATTCCAATTTATTACTTGTACGATTCGTACACTTGTGAAATCAATCGAACAATAGACTTTAAACGCCTTTAGTTCCCTCACAAAATTAGACTCGTCCCTTTCTTTCTCTCTCTATCAAGTCTCTCCTAGAACTATATTTTTCACTCCTTCCATACTTATATTTTCTGAGAAAATCAACACAAACAATGATACAAGATTATGAAACAATAAACCCAATCTATTATATTTGAATCCACGTCGTTTCTTCGTAGTGTTTGAAATATCTGTTTATTTCTGCTTGATCAAAATTATAATTCTAGAAATATTTTATATTGGATTGATTATTGGATTTAAATACAAAATTTTTGCAACTATTTTATCCTTAAATTGAAGTGATATAGAAATGCAGCATTTTTCGATTTAAGGTCTAAGTTGAGAAGCAGATATGTCTTGTTTTATTGGAATAGAGCTAAACCCAAAAAGATATAACCATAGTTTGGGAGAAAAAAAGTAGTGTTCCAATTTATGTGTGGGATTCATGTTGATTAGGTGGCACATATTTATATAATTAAGGGCTAGTTTATGGAGTGGCCCCAATGGTATGGTACGATATTTTAATGGTAATTTTTGGACTAGTGTTCTATATAACAAACCTATTGTAATCCTATTTGAAGTTAGTGAATTATTTTTATACAAAACGAGGATGGATAACATGAAAAATAAAAACAAAAATACAAGATTTACGTGAAATTTCATGACGGGAAAAAAATCACAAGTAGAGAAGAAGAAAATCCACTATATTAAAGATGATTACAAGATGTGCGATTACTCTGAATGATATAATATTATGAAACCCTACATATATGTGTGTGTATATGTGTGTATATATATAAAATAGGTCTATACTCACAAATTTTTTTCATAATTTTAACCTCTGTTTGGTTCCCATTATTTGATATTTTAATGATTAGATTAGTGCTTTTTTTTTAAAAAAAAAAAAAAGAAAGAAAATGTGTGACTAAAAAAAAAAAAGTTTTGGAATTACATGTAATATTATTTTATTGGAGAATGCATGATTGTTAAGAAAAGATAGAAAAATGAATTATAAGTTTAATGAGGGCTAAACAGGGGCTTAGTTACACTACATATGTCGCAAAGCGGACTTTTCGGATTAGGTCAAATAGAATTCAGGTCACTGTACTCTAACAATTATATTGTGGTGTACTTAGACAAATTGTCGAATCACTCAAATTTCTGTATAATGATCTTCTTGTTGTTCTTATTTTTATTTTATTGTTCAATTTTGCACAACTCAGAACTTTCATTTTGATGGCGTTAAAGTCCGTGAAACATGTAATAGTCAAAAGGGTATATTTATTAGGACAGAGAAATGGTGACAGCAGATCCAGACTCCCTAACTTGATTCAACTTTTTAATAGTATTCAATATTTAGCTGTCTTCAACTTTTGTCTTATAGAAAATTCAAAATACATGTACAATTAAATTAAATAAGAAGTCAAAAAATGTGTTGATAATTAACACAATAGAATGGAGATTAGATTTGATGCATTGAATAAATAAAGAAAGAGGAGACAACTTTAATCAAAAGTCCAAGTAACAGTTGGCATGCCAATGCCCAAAAAGATCTCAATTTTCAATCATAAGCATGTTTGTTCCCCTCATTTCGGACATTTTGGTCGTATTACAAGAGGAACTCGGTTGGAATTTCATAGATAATCTTGCTTGAGAAAAATCTTTCTTTCATTATTTGTGTAATTTACTCGGCAATGGAATACTACAGCGAATAAGATTTTACTTCTCTAATATTGTTCCCATGCCAAAATGAAATTTAATTTGCTACATGTATTTTAATTTTACTGTGATTCTTGAATCGGCGGATGGATTCTAGTTTAAAAAATTGGGATATAACTTACCCATAGTCTAGGCTTTTTGTCTTTTCGCTCCATAAAATTAGTCCAAAAGTATTCTTTCATGGCTCAAAAAAATTAGTCCGTCGACTCAACTCCTAATTTTAAACCACCTTAAAGTGCAGTTATAGTTCTACCATTGCTGGAAGCTTCTAAACTCAGTAAAATTATCAAATATTTTTGAATTTTAAGGGTCTAGTCAAAATGTTAAATGATATTAAACCCCTGTTTGACACCCATTTTGGATCAAATTTTTTTTTTTTTTAAATAGTGATTGATGGAAGATTGTGTGGTTAAAAAGTAAGGAGAATTTTTGGGTTTACGTGCAATATTATTTTATTAATAGAATGTGTGGTTGAAATGAAGAATGAAAAATAGAATGAGAAAAAAATGAGTTTCAAATAGGGGCATGTTGAAAGCAGACGTTGACAAGAATCATTTCTGCAATCTTATTATGTAGAAATTTGCACAGAGAATCACTCTTGGATCCAATGGTATCTAAGAATCATAGACGTAGATGTCAAAAATTGATGAAAATTTTGAACAAAAAGGTCTTATTATTTTATAGAATGAAGGAACCTTAAATAATTTCTAGGTAAATCATTTGTTTCACAGTAATAGCACTTTATTATCAATTTCATTGTCAACAAGTAGATAAGATTGAAAATTGTGAAATCTTATAAAGATTCATTCCTAGAGAGGGATGAAAAACGAGTCAAGATGCTTGTTGCCTCACATGTTCGGCTCATTCCTATTCAATCCATGGATGACTCGAATTTTTTTTGAGAAGTCATGGGCTAAGTCGAGCTTACATTTTTTCATGAGCTGGCTCATATTTTTCCTCACTTTTGGACTTGTTTTATTAATTTCTTAAATAATTGCTTATTTGAATTTAATTTTTTTTTAAAAAGAGCTGATTTGGCTCGACCCATGAGGTAAGTCGATCATAGGATTTGTACACAAGCTGAGCTCAGCTCGTCCACATAGCCCACCCCTGTGCCTAGATAAGGAAATACAGTGGAGTGATGAATGATAATTGAGATGAGTATCATATTTTTAACCAAAAAAAAAAAATCCTGATTTCCCCCGATAAAGAATTGTCAAATACGAGGAATAGAGAGCTTCCGTAGATCAGAGTAGAACTGTTTGTGCAAATATTAGAATGCTATAAATGCATTGTCGTATGAAGTATAAGCACACCCTTGAAAGTTTGCGATTCCCTACCGATTCACCCATGCCCCAATTGATATTTATTTAACGTCACTGGACAATATAGTTCAATAGGAACCCAATTTCTACAAAAATGAAAGGTCTTAAATTTATATGGAACCACAAAAGCAGTGTTAAAGACCTACATTTTATGCTTAGCATAAATTGAGGACCTTCTATAGAAGATTTCCTTTATGTATCAATAGTTTTCTATGTGCTTTCCCCTTGTAGGCTGTAACTAATAAAAATAATTTTTTAATTTATTAAAAACATTTGTTTTGCTTTTGTCTCTGCCTCCAGAATTCCTACAGCCGCCACCTCCATTCCCGGCTTTTGAGCCTGCTCCCCTTTTCTGCACAACAGTCAACAAGCACTGCAGTTTTTCCGTCAACTATGTTGCACAGACACGTGGATACGGTTTTTTATTTTTTATTTTAAGAACAAGATCACGAATACACACCTTGGATTTTGTGGAGTCTAGTTTTATTTGATTCGATTGACGATTCGACTTGAATAATGTTGTGTGGTTTTTTAATGGGAGATTCTCTCTATATGAAAAAAATTTTGGGCCCGTTTTGTTGCCTATTGTGAATCTTGTACACTGGATATAGAAAATGCAGTTTTGGTGATTAGAGTTCCTTTTCATATAGAGAGAAAAATTGTACGGCCGCACTTTGTATTTTTTTCCTATAATAGTGAAATCCTTGCAACTCTGCGGACGTAGGCAAATTGGCCGAACCACATAAATATTGTCTTGTGCGTGTGATTGTTTTTCTTTGGCATTTGTTTTCTCTAATTTTGTTTTTCATAGGTTGGGAATTTCGGGTTGATTCTCTAAATTCATCTTTCGAGTGTAAAAAATTTAAAGAACATACAAAAGAAGGACACGGCATGTGACTCATTGAATCTATGCAACAGAGTACTCCAGGAGTGTTCTTGCATATAAGTCGTCACTTCGAATTCTCGACAGCAACACATAACCTTAGTACAAGTGTTTGGGCATCATAGGCCGCCATTGTACTCTGACGATGGTCTTGGCCCTCTCCTTTTTCTTCTTCTAGTGTAGCCGCAGGCAAGCTCCTCCCCACAACCCGTTTTCTCTTTCAAATAGTTGAATATACAGGTTCATTAGCAATTTTGTAATTTTCCCTCCTTGTTATCTTATTTATATATATTAGTAAGTTTTGGATACATTGCTTAAAATAAAAATTAAGTTTAAGTAACTTTTAAGCTTAAGTGTAAGTAAAACTTGGTTTATATACGTTTTCTTTCATTGGTAGTAGTAGAAGTTATCTTAGAAGTTCAAACATTTTACGTGCAAAATTGAAAACTAAAGCTAAAATATATGAATTCTATTTAAAATAAAAAATATAAATAGAAATGATTAAATGTAAATGTAAAATATATATAAATTTTAATTTTGAAGATTTTTATTAGAGATGTCCGAAACATTTTTCGTGTCTCACTTATTTTGAAAAGTTACCTATCAACATGTGTATACCACGACCTTTCTCCTATTCGTCTTGTTTTCATAAAGATTTTTCCCAAGAATAAGAAGTGAGAATACAAGTATTAGCTTGTTTTCTTCACTTCAATTGGACCAGTCCACACCTAGACAACCAAATCCGTGGACAGAATTTGATTGGGAATTCAAAAGTTAAGTCAATTCCCATACGCAACTTGGATATCCCCATCCCATTTCATGGAAAGATAACATGGATCATCATTTAAATATTAGAATAATAATCAAAGAATAAAAGTTGGATTCCTCCTAATAAAACTATTGATAAAAGGTTCAAATGAACAATTCGAGCTATCTAAATCTCAAATTGAAGAAAGATTTTCAGTAGGTCATGCATTCGTAACTTATTCACTTAGTTGGACATTTGTTCAATCCTTGGATTCAGTATGAATGCCTTGCTTCTTTATTCTATGTCAAACAAAGTAAATAATTTAGTCATTTTTTATTTGGTTGATAAAATAGAGAGATGATCTATTGAGCAATGTTATTTACCTCATTAAGCAACGTGGCATCATATATCAACTCAAAAAATTTAATTTAATTCTTGAGATCCATCAAACATTAAATAAAGTAATAAAGTTGATCTCCTACGACGAGCTCTAAGATTCAATGAACCACAATCGACCACCCTTCAACACATAGATAAAGATTAGAATAATAAAGTCAAAGTAAACCATTGTGGAAAATATTATCCCCATCTTAATCAGTTACCATCATAGCCAAATCTGTTCCACATATACCATTGGTCTCTCTAGTCTTCTAAAAATTCTTTCCTTTTCAATTTTATTTTCTTTCACACTGATTACCTGTACATTGCTTATATATATCAGTAAACTCGTTGTCGAAAATATTATCCCCTCTACAACTAGAAGATCATCTAATTAATTACATTAAAAAGTGAAGAAACAGTAATGGTGGTGGTGGCAGCAAAGCAAGAAGTGGCAGCCGGGCCTGCGGCAGCATTGGAGGTGGAGGGTTCAAGGTTCAAGCCCAAGAAAGGAAGTATTTTTCCAGCAAAGAAGAGGTCGGTGAAGAAAATGATATTCGATGATATTGTTCATTCTATTTTTTCATGCTTTGGTTCCCTCTTCAAAAGCCATAACCCATAGGTGTACTAATAGTGTGCATCCTTAAGAACGTTATTTCATGTGAGGGAGAAGACAAGATTAACGTTGCTATTTGTTCCATGCATGTAATATTAGGACATTCATTTAGATAAATGGCATGTATATTTAAGTTTTATGATCATAAATAAATTTACCTTCTCTCGAAACTTCACATTTTTGCCTCGATATGCATGACATCAAAATTTTGAACCGCATAACTTAAGAGATCAAATCCGTTTGCCATTGCAACGATTGTGAAATCAGGTAAAAAGAAATAAAGAAAGCTTTCAAAAGGGTTACTCCTGATCCACGAACTCAATTAGTGGTCAAGGGGGCTGATTCGACCAGTGACACTTGATGTCATGATTTCATATTGTCAAGGAAGACAAACTTCCCAAAGGGGATGTTTTCTTTGTATCTATTGTTCCCTTTTTCTAAAGGTATCCAAATAAGACGATTATAAAGTTGATTGAAACAGCAAATCCTTCAGATAAATTATATCACAACTGTGCCCTTATTATATCACTTAGATTTTTTGAAAAAAGTTCAGCACTGAAAATATTAATAAATATTTTTCTTTTTAAAGAGCATTACCACAATATTTGTCTAGAAAATTTGTATTTTAATAATATTTATTAGTATATTTTTATTAATCTCGCTATGTGTAAACTTGTGGTTTTCAGGATTCTTGATACATAAAAGATCAACGCTTCTTCTAGAGCAATATTATAATATTCTTAAAGATGAGCTTCTATTTTGGAATATATATGAGTATTATTTTTATTCAAAGCATTAACCTAATATTCTTCTTGAATATTGACATGAGGTAACAAATAATGGTAGACATAATGACATATTTATCAGTTGACACATGGTAATAAAGACTATATGCTTACAATTGATCAATATACTGATAACAAAGTAATCGCAAAGAATAACAATGAAATTTCAAATCTGGTATTATTCCATATGAGGTGCGTCTGGATTTCAACAAGGGTAATTGTAAATTGTGGTTTGCATATACAATTATGCATGAACTGTGGGTGGAATATTGTAGCGACCCAATTTTATTTATTTTTCTATACATTTAATTAATCTCACTGCTAAATTTTTTGAAATAATAACGTAGCAAATGAAAGAAATTGAAATGAAGATGATGAAGATGACTGATGATTAAATTGAATCAGTAAATGATCTTCATAATTAAATTGAGCACGAGAGCCACATATATATAAGGTGGACAATGAGGGTAGAAGAGTACCTAACAAACTACATAACAAAAGGAATCTTATTCTACCTAACCATGTGCAATTTATACAGCTGGCATGACACCTGAATTTGATAAGTGTGCTGCCTTATTCATCTGATAATCAATTGTGTTGCTCAAGCAGAGTTGATAACAATGTGGCTGATGCGGCTGATAAGTTCTCTATTTTAACAGCAAACAACTCTGACATCATTTAAAAAATAATTTTCAAATGGTTTAATGTTAACATTGTACACTAAGTATGTGACTTCAAAAATCATTATCTTACTTTATTATAGCTAATTATACATACCTTCTATGATATTTCATTAATATTCTGCCCCAAAGCTTCCATCAACTGTGGCAATGTGAAAGGCACCAGACACCTGATCGTCGAAGAGTAAAATTATCCAAATTTCACCGTATCGCTCGAAACTGAAAACTGACAACCTCGAAGGGTCTGCCTTGTTGGCTGAAGAAAATTGCCTGAAGAACTCACAGACAGATTTCCCTCCACGTGGCACCTCGCACGATCGTCGGAGGCCCAAGTGCCTCCGACAACTTACCACCGCTCCGATCACGCGCTACTTAGTCCTATCTGCCCCCGTCTGTTGGTCACGCCAGTGGTATTGGTTTCTCCACTAGGTCAGTCGTTTGCCCCGAAAATAGATCTATAGGTTCGGCCAAAAAATTACAAAACTAGGTAGTTTTCTGTTATATTTTTTAGCTTCTATTCTGGGTTGATACTAACGTTTTTAACTCCCAAAAATCAAAAATTTCTCACCTACCCAAGTTCTGACACCAATTGTTGTTAAAAACCAAGAGAAATATTTAATGTCGAGCTTAGAAATCAACCAAACGAACCAAGGCTCAATCTACAAACTTAACACTTGGCGGCCACTGTGATGGAGATGGAGATGGTGATTATGTAGCCACAATGGTGAAAGAAAAAGTAGAAGAAAACAATGGTGGAATCTCTCAAAGAAACCCCCAAGCTGACTGCCTCATCTTTCTCATTTTCTCTCCACTCTCGTACATATCCAAATTCCAACTCAAGGGGGAAAACGACTAAGGCAAGTGTATGTAACCCTCAAATTAGGTCACTCCAATTTTAGGTCAAGTTACTTTCTAAATAGGCCAACGATAATCCAAAGCCACCAATCAATAACCCAACTTAATAACCACTACTTGAACTAAACTCATGGGCCATCTCAAAGTATTCGAAGTTATTTCCGGGTTGAATAATCACTTTAGTATCAATAAAATATTCTGCATCATTTTATCGTCATCGTTTGTATTTATTGGATATCAAAACCAACAACGTGGTTTAAATAAATGTGAAGATTCTATTGGACTAAAAAATATCATCAACTTAGAGAAAGAAAATGAACAATTTCTTTCTTTGCTTAAGGAGTTAATTAATGCGTTCGCATGGTAGAAATTCAAAATTCCTTAATGAGGAGATACTTTTACTAGAGCATAATCAATTTTCTAGGTTGAGAATCTGTGATCGATCCAAAGTACCACTGCCAAATAAGTCATTCTAAATTCTCAATGCGAAGAAAGCCCTATCCTTGCTTCTTTAGTCTTCTTGAACTATTAACTCGTTGCTGATGCACTTAAAAGGAAGTTGCTTAACAAAGGTAAAAGACCAGAGAAACTATTTACCAAAATGAAGAACCTTAAATTGGATTCTAGTCGTTGCTAACATCTTAACCTAAGTTTGAGGATGAATGGTAAAGGTTTACCAAAAAAACATTTTTAGAGAGGCCACGAGGAAGAATGTCAAAACGCGTAGTTCGACCCTAACAACACTTAGAGGGGGTAAATAGGTGTAATATGCAGAATTTAAAAATACAAACGAATTAAATAGTAATAAGTCACTTTTTAATTCTTTTCTAGATGATTAAACATGCAAGTCATATTAGTCCTAAGTTTAAATACCATAGATCATACATTCATAATATAAAACAATAAATCAGCAACAATATGACTCGGAGAAGCCCAACTGGGAAAAATTTCGAGCACTTTGTAGTCAATCTACTATAAATGAATATAATAACTTACAGTCTACCAGACTAGATGATCCGTACTATCTGATCACCCGACTGCATTCCTTACAGTTCTCCGTAGATCTCCGTGCTTTCCTGCGCAAATCCTAAGCTGTTGTTGCCAAAACTCTTCGTGGAATCTGCTACTCTACAGCACTCTAAGCCTTGTAGATTTGTTTATCTTCCGTGGATCACGAAGAACTACCCGTTCTTCACAGACAGGAACTTTAGTCAACTTCCTTCGATCTTCAGAATTCTGACCAGATGTAGAAGAAGGTATTTGGACTATATGAACGATTTTTTCTCACAAAAAAATCATAATGGATGGAGGTTGAAATATGGAATATGATAATTCTTTAATAGATGAAGCTCTCTCAATATTCAACCAACTTAATTCACGGTCATATGTGTTTTGATATTTATAGGTAGTTTAGGAAACGAATGGGCTAGGGAAAAAGCCTTTAAATCGCGAAATAAAAATTTCTCGGATAACCCTGTCGCTCGAGCGAGGGCTCAGCAACGGTCAAGCGACGGGCTATCGCTCGAGCGAAGGCCTAGCGAAAGTCCAGCGAGGATGTTTCTATTTTTGTAGATCGAGCCAAAGCTTGGTGATTGAACAATGAAAATCCACGCGTTTTCCTCCTTGTTCCAAACTCGAAACCCTAGACCTACTAACTAACTTTTGAACTATTTGTATATTACTCCTTGAACTCTTACAACCTATATAATTAAGTCCTTTAGTTCACAGAATTTGCCAATAATATAAAACAACTCAAACATAAAATACTCCCCCTTTGACATTTTGTGACAAAAAAATAAATTTTGTGTGAATTGTGCCGGTACTTGTGGTCGTTGTTGGTTTCATTTCGTGTTTTGTACATTTTTTGATAAAATGACAACATATTTTAGGTTGTACTTTTCTAATGAAAAATGTTATTTTTCAATTTGGCAAAACGAGAAGGTTTTTTATAAAACTTTTGATGGCAAATGTAGGTTTAAAGCAAGTGCGAAAAGTAAGATGTGTTTTAATTGGGGTAAATTTGGATATGGTGAAATATGTTGTCCTAGGACTGATAATAAAAGAAAAGATAAGGAGAGAGATGGGGCAAATGTTGTCACTGGGTTGAGTTATGACTCATGTGAGGTTTATTGAGAGTAAATATGGTTACTGCATGTGCATTTGTTTTTAATCCTTTCTGTATGTGTGAGTACTTAATTCTGTTGTATGGTTATATATATCATTTTTCAATATGTTTGATAGGTGAATTTGTATGAATTAAAAGGACAATCTAATTACTTTGTGTAATTTGTTTTCATGCATAGTAGATTGACATCTATGGCGTACTCATTTTGCTTTGTAAGGGGTGTGAGAGAATGATAGTGAGAAGAAAAAGGAATAGCCATTTTCTCCTTTATCTTTGTGAGCATGTGTGACATGTGAGACTATGTGAGACAACCATATGAGGGTTATCTTATTTTTCTTTGTGAGCCTCTTTTATAAGTGTAATGAAGTAACCAACGTTTTCTTCTATTCTCTTTGTGAGTGCCACATTCACCCTTCCCTTTATGGGATAAATCCTTAGTGGATTTTTTTTTGCATTGATGTTGAAGTAACCTCATGGTATATGGGTCAATTTTAAATTGAACCTTAACCTTTTTGGCCGTCAAAGCTGTTGATTTGCCATAGTAAGTTTGTGATGCGTTAGTAGTAAGTATGAGGATGTCTATTGGTAATGTAGAGTATATATGCCTAAGGGTATATTGGTGATATGTAATGGGAATGTGGAGTGTGACATTTGAATTACGAGTGGAGATATAATTAAATATATGAATCCTTTATCTCTTAAGACCCAGATCAGGTGGAGTATGAGAGATATTTTTTCACTTCATTTAGGTGGAAACCCATTATCCACCTTAGGTTGGGAGAAGTGATTTGGTGATAGAGGATTATCCGATTAACTCAGGATCTATTGTGGTTTAACAGTTAGATATGAGATTAGCGATCAGTTTAGTGAGAATAGTTGGCAATGAGAACATATATGTGTTCTTGAGATGTGAGCAAGACAGAATAAGATATGATAAGTGCAGTGAGATCTTTTTGTGGGGTCGTTTATGTGTTTATTGCATGGGTTGATTGCTTGTTGATTAAGTTGGTTTTAATCTATTGTTTTGTGCGAACGTATTTGAAAAGATTTGTATTTTATCCTATATTATATCTTCATCGCATGTTTATATGTTATTGATTGGTTACTATAATTATTTGCTTCACCTGGGTGTTCTTTATCTTAGCCCTGGTGAGTACTTGGAGCAAATATGGTATATGTTTCGAGTCTGAAACACGAGGTAAGATCTGTGATACCAATTTTATTGGTTATCTTGATTATATAAGTATAAACTTTATATTTTATTTGCTTGTAGATTGATTGGGTATCAATGTAGAAATTTGTTGGGTTTTGATACCCAATAAATTTGAACGATGACGATAAAACGATGTCGAATATTTTGTCGACGCCAAAGTGATTGTTCGACCCGAAAACAACTTCAACCACTTTATGATGACCCATAAGTTTAGCCCAAGTAGTGATTATTGAGTTGGGTTATTGATTGGTGGGTTTGGATTATTATTGACCCATAATTGGAGTGACATAATTTTAGGGTTATATATACTTGCCTTAGCCTTTTCCCCCCTTGAGTTTGAATTTGGGTGTGTCAAGAGTGGAGAGAAAATGAGAAAGAGGAGGCAGCCAACTTGGGGGTTTCTTTGAGAGATTCCACAATTATTTTCTTCTACTTTTTCTTTCACCATTGTGGCTGCATAATCACCATCTTCATCTCCATACCTGTGTTGAAACCATTGTGGCAACCAAGTGTTTAAGTTTGTGGGTCGAGCCTTGGTTCCTTTGGTTGATTTCTGAGCCCGATATCAAAGATATGTATCGGTTTTAACAACACACGTTTCACGCAAACACTGATTATACCGTCAATCTCGTCATTGTCATTCCAATGTATTGCCTTAAGAATAATCGTTTATATCTCATAGTACAATCATATCCTTTCTATGAAAATACTTTTAAAATCTTTTCATGCTTTGATCTAACTTCCTAAAAGATAGCAAAACACTTTGTCGATGAAATACCTAAAAGTATTGCCAGAGTCGCAATACTAATTAAATAATATCAACATTATGTCTCTTTATATATC
>CAIGRB010093187.1:0-13413 GCA_903798255.1 Fraxinus quadrangulata | reverse complement strand
AATCACAATTCATTGTGATAAACAAATTACCATAACTAGAATCTACAAATTCTATTATTTAATACATTAGAATATAAATTCAACTAAATAATAACTATTGCCATTAAATATGCATCGATAATATATATATTTAATGTGTTTGTGTCTGAAGTTGATTGGACATAGGGCATAACACTTACAGTAATTTCATTAGTATTTAATTTATACCTAATTTATAAAACCATTATTGTTTAGAAAATAATGTGTATCTATTTAAAATAAAAAACCATAAGACAGCTGGAAATTAAGGAGATATATATAATAAACTTATTTTTTAAAGTTAAAAAGTTCTTTAAATCAGGTTTATCCTTTTCAGTATTCCTAACCACGGATCTAGTGAACCCCGGTCAAGTACCCAATAAATACTCGTCCCGTAATTTGAGAGTAGGCATCAATCTTTGGTATATGTATTGTCACACTTTCAATGCAAAACTATATGAGCAAAAAGCTCTATAAGTAACTATTTGCTCGATTGTAAGTATGATCAATTGCTTGATGTCTTATCATTTACTTATTATCTTAGCTTAATCATCTTCTGTCTTTTTGGTTCGAATCCCACTACAGTATACTATATAAGCTCAAATATTGATAAAGTAATAATAATCACATTATTTCCAGTGCTTCAGCGGGTTCACTCTAGTTGCCACAATAACTTAGGATTCCACAATGTCTCCATCATAGACACTATAACAACTCAGGAAACTCTACCAGCATATAAATCACAGATTAGACCTGTCCAAGGTATATGATGCTCTTTCTATTGATTCGTAATCCTCAGACCACATAAGGATCTCTTGACATAGTTCCTATACTAGTATCGGACTCCAAACATGCTATCATTGGCTAACCAGAGTGATCATCAGGGAGCCTCAACATATACACTTATTCAGACATGAATAATACAATACATCTTTAAGGACATTATAATTAATATTCATTGTTATCAACTCATTTCGAATGTCATATTTGAGTCGTCGTCGTCGTCATCATCATCATCATCTTACAATAATAATAATAATAATAATAACAACAACAACAACAACAACAATAATAATAATAATACAAGTTATGCATAGTTACTTCTCTCGTATACACGAATATGTATGCTTGTGGATAGAGATGCATTAACATAAATCATACATCACATATGATGGGTACTAGTATTCCAAGATATGTACATGTATAACAATGTTGAATATTCATATCGTATCTCAAATACTCCAATTATAGAACTAATATATCATATGCGTATAAATAGAAACAAGGGTACATTTCTTGTAATCACATGTGCAAGTTGTTTGCATTGTAGTTGAACAATTAGTTACCCATATCAAAAGTATATAGTATATAATTTAAGAACTTATCGAGTCAAGAGTTTTAAATAATTTCATGGATCCCACTTCGAAGTTTTCCACAAAGATTTATGCACATTTTCATCTGAGCTACCATTCTAGACAAGTAGAATTTATATATCAACACCCAAGTGCTAACTTCTTGTGTTTGCCACTAAAAGCATGCCACGCATATAAGAACATCCTCGATGCAATACTAAATATATTATACTATATTGAGATATATTAGAATTCAAACAAAAATTATGTATGTTGATATCAATTGTTAGGAATAGAAGAAACGAGATTATATGACACAATTGAAGTAGCAATCACAATACAATAATAATTGGCAAAGGAATGAAGAATTTTATTAATATGGAGAGATAATACAAAATATTGTGTGTCTAACTTGATTCTAACTCAAACAAAATCATATGAAAGCAAAGAATCACATGAACTATATATAGGATCCAAAAAGATACGTTATGGTTCGAAAGTGGATAAAAAATACCGTCCATAGAAGGAAATAAAATTTCTCCTTATATGTACGCCGCTCAAGCACCAAGTAGGCGCCCGCTCTGCCGTTTGTGTGAAATGCCTGGACCAGCTTTCTGCTTCGTTTTGCACCTTCGATGGTCAAGTGCTATAGCTTGCGTCCAGCTAGTGAAATTGCAGTAACTTTTTCTCTCCGATCCATAATCTGATTTATTCAAGACCACTTCAATCAAAACTCCAATATCCACTATAATTTATATCACACTACAACAAATCTCCACCTTGAACCAAATTCAACTACAATAAACGAAATTTCAAAAATTCTCCACCTGGAGATAAATTCAAGTGCTAGGAATAAACCAATGATCTTCAATAAAAAACTCTCAAACCAAAAATTATTTGTCCTTTACCATAAAGTCCAATTAGCACAAATCCAATCAACTGAATCCAAACATTGCTCGATAAAATTATCTCGAGCACCAAAATTTGTTCGAACTATCAACACGATCAACAAAATCATAAAATAAATCAAAAGTTACCAAATAGGGTAATACCACACCTTGAAGCAGAATCAACACTACAAAATGCTTTGTAGAAAGTTTTTTACTAGAGTCAACATCTTCAACCACACTTAAAGCATATACAACTAAATAAACTTTCTCATATCTATGTGGAGGCCTACTATTTCTTCTAGGTCTATTTCTAGCAATTGAATACAATGACATCATTATAGTGGTGGCAAAGTGACATTATCTATAACCTGAGAAGTATTCTTCAATACAGATCCCAAACCAAACTTTAACGGTACTGTACCTAACCAAATATCTATCAAAGTATTAAATCTCTGCTGATTGATCTTAAAGGATTCTGCACAACCTTGCAAGACATAACTAGGACATTTGCTGCCCTTCCAACACAACATGGGTATCTTTACAAACCTTCAGAACTCCATCTTCACCAATAAACTTGTACCCTTTTGAATTAAGAATACTCAATGAGGTAAAATTTCTTTTCAAATCTAGAACGTGTCTCACCTCATCAAGTGCTCTTTTAGTCCCATCCAATATCTTAAATCTGACATTCCAATACCAGCTACCTGACATGATACATTGTTTCATATAAATACGAAACTTTTCGAAACTTCTCCATATGTTGAAAACATGTGCTGATTGGGACACACATGAAAAGTGCAAGCTGTATCAAGAATCTAATATTTACCAGGTTTGGAATCGTCGTAAGAAATAACCAAAAGTTCTCCATCACTTAAATAGGTCTCTGTATCATCAGCTTCACCTGAAATTTCTGATTGCCTTTCATTCTGTTTTGCAGGAAACAATTTTCTATTCTGCAACTTGTAACAATACTTATTTATGTACTCCTTCTTCTTACAATAGTTAAAATTTTTATTGCTAAGCTAAATTTCTAACTGTTCCTCTCATAACCATCATGAACGACAATGCCTTCTCCTTGAGCCTAAGATCCAACAAGAAGCTTCATCTTCTTCATTGGAACTAAAGTATGATAAACTTTTTAAACGGTGAGAGTAGCACGACTATATAATATTGTACCTCTAAACGACATATGTAAAGCAGGCAACTAACACAACAAAATTAACCCCAAATCCTCTTCATAGTTAATCCTCAAATTTTCCAAATTAGTGACAATTTTTTTAAAAATAGCTAGCTGATTTTCCAAGAACGTACTTTTTTCATGCGATGAGAATACAAACGACGCTTCAGGTGCAATTTGCTAGTTAAACTCTTAATCATGCACAATTACTTCAACTTAAACCACAACACATCTGTAGTTTTCTCCTTTGAAGAATATGATTCATAAGATAAAGATGAATTTGAGAAAAGGTCTTTCTATTCTCACGTTGTTTCTCCTCCATCGACCAATTTGAGGGTATTTTATCAAATCTCAATAAACTATCATCTAAATCCATCTGAGCGAGCACTGCTTGCATTTTCACTTGTCACAACGAAAATCTAGTGCTGCAATCGAAGGACGAAATATCATATTCCATGGTTGTCATCATGAACAAAACTTTGAATAAATCAAACCTAAAACTCTGGTACCGCTTGTTAGGAATAAAAGAAACGAGATTATATGACATAATTGAAGTAGTAATCACAACACAAGAACAATTGGCAGAGGAATGAAGAATTTTATTAATACGGAGAGAAAATACAAAATGTTGCATGTCTAACTAGATTCTAACTCATACAAAGTCATATGAAAGCCAAGAATCACGTAGACTATATATAGGACTCAAAAGAATATGTTATAGTTGAAAAGAGGATAGAAAATCGCGTTAAAAGAAGGAAACAAAATTTTTTCGGATATACACACAGCTCGAGTGCCGGTGGGCAACATTTTCGCCACTTGAGTGAAATACCGGAGCCAAGGGACACCAGCTTTTTGCTCTACTTTTCACCCTTGATGCTCGAGCGCCATAGATTGCCAGCTAGCGAAATTGTGGTGACTTTTTCTCTCCGATCCATAATTTGATATCTTCGAGACCACTTCAACCAAAACTCCAATATTCACTAGAATTTGAGTCAAATTACAACAAAATATTTTTAAAAACTTACTCAAACTCGAGCAACTTGCTTGGGTATGTAGAAGGATGATATGAAAATGAAAGCGTTAAGACTAAATCTATAGTTTTTACATGAATATAGTTTTTACAAGGGACTAGGCTACAATTTTAAAAAACTATTTATACTATTAAACTCGGATAAAACTGCAATATGCGTTTTATATTATCATAATAATAGAAAAAATTATAAAACGAAAAATTTCCTATAAATTGTAGAAAATTTTCGAGATGTTACATTTTTCCCCTCTTAAATAATTTTCGACCTAAAAATATTCTTAAAATATGAGCATACGACATTACCATGCTTCCACTGCATAGTGTGCTACAGTGATGGATCCAGGGATATAGGTGAGCTAGGTGGTCATTGACCATTGCTCATCGACAATCAACGATCACAATAGTGAATTCTTTTATTAATACTTAATTGAATATTAAAAATATTCAATCTATATATAAATGCACAAAGCCCCTATTTGCTCTCCATTATTTCAAGTTTTAATGACGAGGTTAATAATTTTTGGAGAATTTGTAGTTGAAAATGAAGGATTTTTTTTTTTTTTTGATTTATATGTAATATTATTTTATTGAAAATTTTTGTGAATGATATGAAGAGAGAGAAAAATAAATTTTAATTTAATGGGGCCAAACATGGGCTAATTTATCATTTATCACAAATCACAAATTCCCCCATTTGTCAAAAAGTAAAATAAAAGTAAATTTGTAAATCATTTCTAAATTTAAATCAGAAAGTTCCAATGCCAAACACAAACTAATGCATATGTTGAGCAGACCTTTAATGAATTATACTATCAAAGTAAAATGATGGAAAATCAAGAAACTTCACTTCTTGAAACATATCAAGTGGGGTGTTGATTTATGCTTTTATAAAGTCTCAAATTTATAAGTATTTAATGATATCCAACAAAGGGAATTATTCATTTCGAAGCTACGATTCAGAGAATTGCTTTAAGTTACCTGAGCTAAATAAGTTCGAGGATAAGTTCCATAAGCAGCACTTTAGGGCACTGATGTAGGATAAGTTCCATAAGCAACTTTTAGAGTTTGGAAGGATAACATCAAGAAGTCCTTGGATTTTTATAGTCTTTGCGCACAGAAACAAATATTTAAACCTTCTCCAGATTAAAAAACAATGGCTTCAGATGTAATCCAATTGTAATGCCAATAATATCCTTTGTATACAAAGTGAATACTATTCACCTAAAAGATCAGTAGCAAAAGGTGTTGGAGAAATGAATATGTAGCTGACTTTGGCACGAGTTTTGAGTGGGACCATTTGATTATTTTGAAAGATAAAGATTGATTTGTGTTCTCCTCCGTGAGTACATCGAAATCATGTATTTATTTACCAAAATTGATGCTCGGTTGAATGAGAAATTGAAGCTCAAAGTATGCTAATTAAAAGGAGTTTGTGTTAGTGGGAAAACTAGAAATGTGTTTGTCCCATGTAGGAAGTTGAAGAAAACAAAAATCACTTTAAATATAGTTGTACTTTGAAAGGATGTAATCATGTGTAGTATAGATGCTCTCTTCTTCCGCGCGCGCAAAGGGGTGCAAATCACGAATCGAAATAGGTTTCGAATATTGAACTTGTTTGATATACTATATTAGTGGGTTTTGGCTCAAACCCACTAATAAGTAGATCTTACATTTCAAAGACTATTGGTAACATTTAGAGCCAGAGTGAAGTGCCAAACTTGAATTATCTTAGACTTCCAATGTAAGATTGATATTTTATCCAATTTCCACCATTTCCAATTTCAAAAATTCCAACATATTCCAAATTACAAGCTGTTCACTCTTAGCCCTAATTTTTCATTCACTTGAAATTGATTTTGAAAAAATAAAATATTAAGATTATCTACTAGCAAGTAAAACACAATTGGCATAAGAATTCCCATGTCCAACTAACGGTTCCCACTTTAATAAATGGCCAAAGTTGATCAAAACCAACGTATTAAACCAAATTCTAACACCTTTCCCAATTGAAAATGAGTACACATATGTTGTCCAATAAATAAATAAAAATTGGACGAATCAGTCTAATTTTACAAGTCATTAACTTTTAACTATCCATGTTAATAGACTTTAAACACATTTAGTTCCTCAATAATGTTATTTTGTACAAGTGGTATTAAACACCAGTTTTAAGTGTTAACATATCATAAGTTATATTAAATTGACCATAATTCATTAAAATTAATTGAATATATAATTTAATGTCACTAATACAATCACATAAACTGATATTAAACATTAGTATTATATAGCATTACTCTCAGTTCCCTCACAAAATTAGACGCTTTCCTTCCTTTTCTCTCTATAAAGTATCTCCTAGAACTTAGGGAGTCAACGAGCCGAGTTGAGTCGAAACTTGAAGCTCGAGCTCGACTTGAGTAAAAATTGTTTGAGTTTGTTTTGGCTCGAGTCGAGCCGAGCTAAATAATTTAGGCTCGGGCCTTAGCTAGCCGAGCCAGCTCTTTTTTTTTTATTTTTTATTAGTTTGTAAATTATTATTATTATTATTTTTTTAGGGTCGACTGTCACGGGCCGATAGAGCCACATGGGTTGGCTCGGGCTCGAGCTGAGCCCCATTTTACGGACCGTCCGAGTAGACGAGTGATATTGCCAATCCCTACCTAAAACTATATTTTTCACTCNTCGTTTATACAATGTTTGAAATGCCAGTTCTTTGTTCCGTTTGATCAAAATTATAATTCTAGAAATCTTTTATTTGAAGTGACTATTGGATTTAAATACAAATTTTCTGCAACTATTCTATTCTTAAATTGAAATGATTATTTAGTGGAATATAGCTAGACTGGAAAAGTTAAAACCACCGTTTGGGAGAAAAAATAGTGTTCCAATTTATGTGGGTAAAACTGCAGTGATGGAAGTTTCAGACCTTTCATTTTGATGGCGTTAAAGTCTGTTTAACATGAATAACTAAAAGGGGGTCGCGTGTAAAATTAGACCGATGTATCATAGTTCTATTAAATAAGCCATAGTTTCTTAAGTGTTGTCTTCTGATGTCAAATATCAGTAGTACTAAATAATATTTATCTGAATAAAAAGTCAAAAAACGTTGATGAACACAATTTGCCCTTGTTACGTGAGGATTAAAATTAAATTTTTAATAAATTTTGATAAAATTTAATAAAATGTGTGGTTGAAAACTTTTGAATTTTAAAAAATATATGGTTGAAGTTAATTATTGGCTTTGACTTGATTACTAAATAGGGATATATGCGCACACATCTGCTATGGATATTATATTTGATGCCTTGGAAAGTTGAGATAACTTTATTCCAAAGTCCAAATAACTGTTGCCATGCGAATACCCAAAAAGAATTCAATTTTCAATCATAATTATCTTCGTTCCCCTCATTTTGGAAATGTGGTCCTATAAGAACTACAAGAGGAATTCAGTTGAATTTTCATAGATAATCTTGTTTGAGAAAAATATATCATCTTTATTTGTGTAATTGACACGATAATAACGAAAAAGATTGTACTTCTCTTAATATTGTTAAGTGTAATTCAATCCTTCATGTAAAAATAAACTTTTGCTACGTGTATTTTAATTTTATTGTGGTTCTTGAATTGGCCGGTGGATTTTAGTTTTAGAAAATTGAAATATAACCCACCTAAAGTTTTGGCTTTTTTTTGCCCTTTTACGTACAAAATTTGTCTAGAAGTATTGTTTTATAAAAATTAGCCATGTCACGTCGAGCTCAACACCTAATTTTAAGCCATCTTAAAATATAGTCATAGACTTATAGTTCTACCATTGCTGGAAGCTTCTATACCCTGTAAAATTATTCAAATATATTTTGTATTTTAAGAGTCCATTAACAAATGTTAATTGACCTTAAATACATGACGAAAGCAGATCTTGACAAGAATCATTTCTACAATCTTATTAGGTAGAAATTTGCACATAGAAATCATCCCTGGACCCAATGGTATCTAAGAATGGCAGTAGTCAAGTCTTAGATGTCCAAAAATGATTGGAATTTTGGACGGAAAAGGACTTGCTATTTCATAGAATGAAAGAACCTTAAATAATTCCTAGTTAAATAATTTGTTTCATGAATAATGACACTTCATTATCAATTTCATTGTCAACGAGTATCCTTGTAGATATTAATAATGACACTTCATTATCAATTTCATTGTCAACAAGTATCCTTGTAGATATGATTGAAAATTGTGAGATCTTATAAAGATTCATGCTTCCATAGGGATGGCAATTCGGCTGCAATGCTCGTTGATTCGCGAGCTCAGCTCAGCTCAGTTCATGGATGACTTGAGCTCGTTTTGAAAAAAGTCACGAGTTGAGTCGAGCTCTTTTTTTTTCAACGAGCCGACTCATATTTTTCCTCATTTTTGAACCTTTTTATTAATTTGTTTTAAAAAATTGCTTATTTTTTTAGCTTATTTTGTTAATTATTTCAAAAAAAATTATCTGGCTCGGCCCATAAGACCCACGAGCTAAATGGTCAACCCATTCTAGAATTTGGACACAACCCAAGCTCAGCTCGTACATACGCCGAGCCAACTCGACTCGGTACATTTCTAGGTTATGCCTACAGAAGAAAATAAACAGTGAAGAGCGATGAATGATAATTGAGATGAGTATCATAGTTTTAGCATTATATATTTCCTGATTTCCTCTAGTAAAGAACCGTCATGAGGAATAGAGATAGTGGAACTAGTTGAGCAAATATTAGAATGATATAAATGCATTGTCGGACAAAGTATAAGCACAACCTTAAAAGTTCAACTCCCTCACCGATTTACTCATCTCATGCCCCAATTGATAGTTAATTTGTGAACTAGAATTATGTCATTAATGTCGCTGCAATGTAATTTAATAGGTACCCAATTTCAAACAAAAATTAGAGGTTGAATTTTGTATGGGACCAAAAAAGCAGTGTTAGTGATCTATATTTTTATGCTTAGCTTATATTGAGTACCTTATATAGTAGATTTCTTTTATTTTTCAATAGTTTTCTATGTTCTTTCTCCTTGTAGGATGTAGCTAACAAAACTAATTTTTTAATTTATTGAAAACATTTGTTTTGCTTTTGTCTCTACCTCCAGAATTCCTACAGCACCACCTGCCTTCCCACCTTTTGCATCTGCTCCCCTTTTCTCCACAACAGCCAACAATTAGGGATGACAAAAAGATCCGACGAATCCGATACCTGCGGGATCCCATCCCAAATGGTGTAGGAATTACCCGCTTAATCGAGTATTCAGATCGAGGACAGGGTAGGTAAATTTGCCCCGTGATAGGTACGGGTAACGGGTGCCCGCCCTGCCCTGTTTAATTTTTTATTATTTTTTTTTAGAATTCAATACTTTAAATGAAGATTTCACGAAATTTCATTAGTTTTAATAGAAAATGACAACTATGATTATCTAAAAAATATCACAAACAATAAAAGCCTTAATCTACCAAATATATTTGAATAATTTAACTTTTAAAATAAATAAAGATTAAAAATATATTATTGTCCCACTCTAATTAATGAGGTTAATAAAATGAATTATTAAAACTTGAAAAATAATAAAAAAAAATTAAACGGAATAGTAAAAGAGGCAAGAATCTCGTGTTGCTCCGTCTCGCCTTAAACGGATAACGGGACGGGAAATTGCTTGGTCCGATCCGTCTCGTTGCCATCCCTGCCAACAATCCCATCCACTACGTTGGCCCTAAGGCATTGGCCAACATATACATGTGTTATACTTGTTTTATACACGTGTTATACTTGATTTCTTCACTTCAATTCAGTCCAGAATTGCAAGTTCATACCTAGACAACCAAATCTGTGACCAAGATTTGATTATGAATTCAAAAGTCAAGTCAATGCCCATATGCAACTTGGTCTTCCCATCCCATTTCATTTAAAGATAACATTTATTAACATTTAAATATAAAAATAATAATCAATAAACAAAGTAGTTCATTTAGTCATTTTTTATTTGGTTGATTTAAATGGGAAATGGTCTGTTAAGATGCTAAGCAACAATGACATGACATATCAATACAATAAATTTAATTTAATTCGTGGGATCCACCCATCATTAACTTATCAACAAATTAATTGATATATCGTGTCACTGTTGCTTAGTATAAATTCTTAGTAAATTATTTTTTGATTTAAATATTAAACAATTGATTGATTGTATTTCGAGTTTTATTTCCACGGTTGTTTGCAGATATTATTGAATGAAAATTTACTGTGCCATCAAAAATAAAAAATAAAAAATCAGTAATTTATATATAATAAAGTACTATATTTTTTTCAATAAGGTAATAATGTTGACCTTTTAAAACGAACTCCAAAATTCAATAAACCCCAACCAACCCTGAAGCACACACATTTAGTATAGATAAAGATGAGAATACACAAATCTAAGTAAACCATTGTCGAAAATATTATCCCCATATTAATCCGTTATAGTAATGTTATTTGTATATCATTGTGTATAGATAGATGATATGGAAGAGAGAAAATTATTATAATAACTGAATTTATTCTCTTCAATCTTCTTTTTTTATATTATTTATTTATTTATTTATTTTTTTTTTTTCATATCATCTATCTATACACCATTACGTGCACAGTAATGTACAAATAGCATTATTCACATTCGTCCTTCTAGTCTTCTAGAAATTCTTCCTCTCAAAGTTTTATTTTCTTCCACATGACTTTGTGTAGACTCCTTATATAAATTACTAATATTATCGAAAATATTATCCACTCAACAACTCGAAGAAGAAGAAGTTCTAAACAATTTCATTAAACAGTGAAGAAACAGAAATGATGGTGGTGGCAGCAAAGCAAGAACGGGAAGCCGGGCCTGCTGCAGCATTGGACGTGGAGGGTTCAAGGTTCAAGAGCAAGAAAGGAAGTGTTATTCCGGCAAAGAGGAGGTCGGTGAAGAAAATGATATTTGATGATATTGTTCTTTCTATTGTTTCATGCTTTGGTTTCCCCTTCAAAAGCCATAACCCATAATGTACTAATAGGGTTCATCCTTAAGAACGTTATTTCATGTGAGGGAGAAGACAAGATTAACGTTGCTGTTTGTTCTATGCATGTATATTTAAGTTTTTGTGATCATAAATAAACTTATCTTCTCTCGTCGATATGCATGTCATCAAATTTTTGAGAAATAGATATGCCGGGTGTATGAAAAGAAATGAATGAATTTGACTTGAAGGTGAATACACTTAATAAACATAAACATATTATCCCATTTCAACATCTTAAGCCTTTAATTAGCGTGGGCAAAAAAAAAAAAAGGTCATCATATTTTTGAGACAACCATGCCGAAGTACAATATTCAGCAACTTTTGAGGTCATTTACAAAATTTAGCAGTCATCAAATTCTTTGGAAAATGTTTGATTCATAGGATTTTCACATTTTGATTCACTTCCAAATTAAACATGCTTTGGAGAATGTCTCTCCCTGCAATCCCTTCACCCCTGCACGGACGCACGCATACCTCACCCCTCTCCGCTGCTGTCATTTTATAAAATCCGCTTGCCTTAGCAACAATTGCAAAATCAGGTAAAAAGATATAAAGAAAACTTTAGAAAAGTCTGCGGCATCCTCTCGCGGGGAATATATATAACAGCAAGATTCACATTGTACATCCACTAATAAATCGAAAATATATCTTTCAGAACACCAGCATTGGGGGAAAAACTGAAATCCGAATGCAATGCTTGGACCCGAGGGAATCATACTCCACATTCTCCAGGATAAGGCCGTTATTCTTTGCAAAAAATAAGACAATCCCTAAGAGTCACCTCCTCAGATTCATCTATCAAGAAACATCCATGAGGTCATCGAATACTTGGAGATGGAACAGCTTTAGAAGACACAAAGATAATATTTTAAGAGAACGCTCATTTTATTTCATTACACTCCAAAAAATAACTTGTTGAAAATGAGTATAATTACTAGCCTTCTATACACTTTACAAGACATGAATTTAATCTAATACGTGCACTATTCATTAAATGCAAATTAAATCCTAAAATAATTCATGGATTTCTCAAGTACATGAATAAACTAGTGCATTTAATCTATGCATGAAGAATCCCAAATGAACTTGGTTAATAAATGATGTTTATATTTTCAACACAAGTTTCTCATCACACACCACAGCCCCGGAATTAATGAACAATCTTGCAATATGCACACTTCCCTTTGTGCCCTGACTTATAGATCGGACACAATCTTACACCACCTCCACATTTCACTCATTTAATTCAACCATTATAAAACTGACACAACATCCATATGTCAACCAAGTGGTAAAGGAAGATCATGTACATTTCACCTTCTGCCACTCGAACTGTGACATCTGTATTTAGTTTAAGGTACCCAGCACAAGGTGGCTGCCACCTAAGGAAATCACATCCAGACCTTGCCACTTTCCTGTTTCCCTAAAGTCCCGTTCCAACAGATGCAGCACGTCCTCAAGAAAAAAATGGATGCTGAGGGCTGCCATGATGGATACGATTTCGCTCCTCTCATGCTACCAGAGAGTACAACTAAATGTGGCAAGTACATCACCATCGCACTGGCTCCCCATACTAACCACAACATCCCAGACATCCTCACAGCTCTTAAAAGCCTTAAGACGGTCCCACCAGCCAACCTGCTTCCATAATGCACGAATAGCAGAACACCAAAATAAAGCATGATCTGATGTTTCAAGAAGACCACAGCGACAGCACCTGGCATCAGCAACTATTCAGCCCGGTGGCATTTGTCTGATCAGTGTGTTTCGCTAATAATTAAAAAAAAGGTTCAGACGATTGTGTAAGGAATAGACCTCTTGAGACAAAGTCCCAAAAATGGGTGTTTTATTTGGCGAGGATTTACAAATCGGAAATA
>CAIGRB010093181.1:68126-78819 GCA_903798255.1 Fraxinus quadrangulata | reverse complement strand
AATATACGAGGATTCAAGGTCCTAGTGCTTGTTCGATGATTGAGTATGCATAAACACTTTTCAACCACTTGCGTAATGTTAGCGCAACATATACTACGTCTATAAGATTTCACATGCCATAAAAGTTAACATGACAACATTCCACATGCAGTACTATTTCATAATCTTGTCCAATACTCAGTCAAGCACGCCAAAATTTCCCATAAAAGTACCAATGTTTGAATTCTAAAGCTATATCTCACAGGACATAAATTTTAGCATTGACAACATTTGGAGAAATTCACAAGATTTTAACTTCTTTTATTCCATAATCTTGTCGACGATCAAGCATGCCAAACATCCCATAAAACTCAGCATGACAAAATTGAAATTCTAAGGCTATAAGATCTCTGTAGTTTCTGCATTAGATTCAGCTATTGTCACTCAATCTGTCTAATATATGTATTCCCATAAGCTGTGAGCATGGTAGCCAAAGCATGGCTCCATTGGAATCACGATGTACAGAGGGCACATAATTCCTTAATTTTCAGCATTTCAAGAACATAGTATAAAGAATCCAATACTCGCAGCAGCCCACACAAGAAACTCGCTCAAAGCAAAATCCAGTTTCGTGCCGCAACTGGTAAGCCTTCCATACCTGACAGCTCACATAATGCATCTACTTGTAAAGTTAAAGGTATCCTCCTCCTTTGCCACATTCATCTTCATACACGCGCATTTGCATAAACTGTGAACTGTATGAGAGGGGGAGGGAATCTACAAGATTATCGAGTGCATCCACAATTACTTTTGGATACTACCCAAAAGGCCTCATATCAATGGAGTATCAAGATTATCGAGTGCATCCACCTATTGCATAATATCATTCCACTTTCTTTCGGATATATAGGCATTTATCTAAAAATAAACAAATCGGTAACCAACAGCATGTGGGATGTTAACAAATAAAGTTTCCCAAAAGAAGATTTTATTCAGACATCAAACCATACGGTTACATAGAATATTACATCACAGGAGGTTGCACGGGACAGTTCATAACTAGGGAACCTGCAAAACTAGGGCTTGGGAAGAGAAAAACAACCCTTCCAGAGGAGACAAGGTTGTCATGGCTAACAAAAGAAGTTGCTGCCATGGCCAACGCCCAAAAAAGCAAGGTGACAAACCTAGAACTGCCAAAAGCAACCACAATAGAGGGGCTCGACACTTTAGAAACAGACCCAAACTCGAGGTACTAAAACACAAGCATTCAGCAATGTTGACGACTTGGTAAAATTCAGAGTCGGGAGACCCAAAAAGAGAAGACACGCAGAAGCAAAAAACAAAAAACTAGGAACACTTGAGAATCTAAAGATCCAGAACCCAAATCTTTGTTCTCGGCGAAGCATGACCATAAAGAAAAATGGCTCCAATGATTTGAAGCCAAAATTCTTGAAACAGCTTTACAATGAAAAAAAAGCTGCAAAAAAAGAGTTACATGCCACACTTAGCTGGAAAAAGTCGACTGGGATACTGAACCTTGCGAAGATCCATGGTGATGGACCCTAAAACTACGCTCACTACTGCTATTACCAAGATGTTTTACTGAACAAGTTGAGATTCCTGATTTACTCCTTGTCTGTGATCAGGATTCTTCAAATTGGATGCTTATTTAGGCAAGTATATCACAACTCCAAAGCTGCTCCACAAGTAAATCAACAGCGCCACGGCTGATACCATGACAGTTCTGGATGTTCAAACCAACTAAGGTTTGACCCAAAACCCCCAACAAAGCTAAGCCTCTGTCAGAGACCGATGAGCACCCCAAGAGGGAAAGTGTCCGTAAACTGAGGTGCACTGCACCAGCTAAGGCTGCTATACCGGAATCGGTTATTCCACACTCGGAGACATCAAGTTCACTCAGCAACAAGCAATCATCTGCAATTTTCACCAAGCTAGCATCAGTGATGTGTCTGCAGCCATCAAGATTCAGAAGCTCAAGAGTGCTCCCATGCATCTTAACAATGTCCAAAACCACGTTGTCCGTCAAATTCACACATCCACTCAGATTTACCTTTGTAAAACAATCTTCAGAGTTCTGAACAAGAGGTAGAAGCCCCTCATCAGTAATTCCATGAAGACCCACGAGATTCAAATGTAACAATTTGGTGCACAGTCTTCCCACTATGGCCAAGCTAGCATTACCAAATCCGGGGCAGTTACGGATGGTCAAATATCGCAACGAATCGCAACGAGACATAGATGGAAATTCAAATTCTGTGTCCCTAATTCCCAAGCAATTTGCCATGACAAGAGCCTTCAGTTTCCTACTATTTCCAAGAACACCAAAAACTCCAAACTGGGTAATCCTGTGGCATTCCTCTAATTGAAGACTTTCAAGCAACCCTGCAGTTTTCACAAATGAAGCTAATCCTTTGTCTGATAGGAGTGGGCATTTTCGGAAGCAAGTCTGCTTTAGATTTGGGCAACCTTTGCCCATGGATTCAAGCCCTACATCGGTCACTCCTCTGCAAGCAGTAACCGCAAAAGATTTCAGCTTCTGCAAACCTTGTCCACTACCCATGGCCCAGAATCCTCTCTCGTTCACATTTTGGAGGCCAGTGAGCGCTAGGTCAGTCACTTCATGTCCATAGTATCCAATCACAGCAAGAGACACATCAGTGATATTGAGTGCCTGAAGCTTAACCTTTGTCAAGACACGACCAGCAGACGAAAACATATTTGTAATTCCTAGATCCCCAACACGTGGGCAGTTTTTAACTGTGACGGACTTCAAGTTGGGGCAAAAACGACCCAAAGCTTGCAGGCTTTCATTCCCAATGTTCAAACAAGATTCTACTGTAACCGAGGTCAGATTAGGACAATTCCTTGCAATAGCGAGCAAACTTTTGTCAGTAATTGTTGAGCACTGACAAAGGTCGAGCTTCTCCAGCAGACGACACTCATTTGCAATCTCGAATAAGCCTCCATCATCAATTGATGAGATGTTCCACAAAGAAAGAGCTCTCAGAGAAGGGCAACCACGAGCAATGGCCATGAGTCCGAGGTTTGTCACTCCTTGAATGGAAGTAGTTCCTCGAACAGAAAGCTTGCCCAATCCTCCACGGCTTCCTGTTCCAACAGCAATTGCAGCAAGTCTCACATCTGTAGCTTTTTTCCCTTCTAGGCATCTCGAAAGATATCCATTGGCCTCTGTCTCTTGATCTTCCTCAGCTTCAGCTTTAATTTCATTTGAATCAATGTATCCACCCTTCCGCTCTGACTCAGAAGCCTTATCTTCCTTCACAGTACTCGAACTTTTCTCAGGCTCGACAGATTGAGTGATTTTGTCTGTGCACAGTTCATCTCTCCGGATGCTGCTTAAAAGCATGAGCCAGCGCTTGGAGACACTGGCACATGCACTCCTCTCTTGGCCGCCGGGAAGACGTCTGAATACCTCAAAGAGACATTCATCGGGAAGAACTTCAATGGATGACTTCTGCGTCTGCCCCCCGCTGACAACAAACGGGGCACTGACACGAGATCTCTTTCGAGGAGGAAAATAAACATCCACATGATGAGCAAGGGGCAAAATAAGACTTGAATCCTTGGGATTTGGGAATAGGAAACCCCCAGTGGCAAAATCACCAGCACCTGAAATTCATGATGCGTAAAAGAATGTCAGCCAATGCCCAATTATATACCTAATAAATTTCAAATAAGATGGAGTAAAATATATTTAGATCAAATGTGGAGCATTAAAAATATATGCTACCTTCTAAGGCCAGCATATATATAGTTAACATAGAGACTATAAGTATCCTCGTGTATTTTATCCATGATCCAACCATATTATCCAGTTAATTCATAATTTATCAATAAATACAAAAGATTTTAGAGTTGTGTCCTGAAAGATAATAAATTTGCTTCCCAAAGGAAAAGGTAAATCGAGCTCAAGACATAAACTTGAAGCAAAATCCAGATATGATTCGTGCTTATATGTGCCTATAATTTATATTTCCGTAATCAAATACCTTTAGCAATTAACACGGTAGCCCACATGAATGCATAGTCCAAGAAAATATCAACCCATAACGGAAACAAAACAAAAAAACAAAAAAAAGCAAGCAACACGATAGACAAAATCTTAATACATAACCCAAGATAGATTTGAGATCAGAATACTGTGATCCAAAGGTTTGTTCACAAGTGTATATACATACACGTGCAANTTTTTTTTTTTTTTTTTTTTGTTGTAGTCATATGTGCCTCGCAAGATTTAAAAAAGAAAAAAAAAACTATGAAATCAATGACTTCAGACATGAAAACCAGTAAAACCGAGATTCAGAATCATACCGCGATAATCAAAGACTTTAGACATGGGAACCGTATAGAAACCGCAGGGAGGTCAAATCTGAACCCAAAAACCTCTCCTTTGAAGGCAAATATTGTCAGATCAATCAAGAAAATCACTGTCAGCAGACCCTCAAAGAAAACTGAATGCATCAGAGAAAAATCAAAGACGAGAGATCATCTGGAAACCAGAGAAAAAAAAGGAAGAAGGTGAAATTGTGTTGGGTGTAGATTACAGTGTATGTGTGTGGGTGAATGTATATTATTATATACACGTATATTAGTGGGGTCTATTTCCTTTGCATATGTTGTAGAGGAGGGATACATGCAATGAACCAAAATTTGTGTTGTTATGTTCAATGTTTCTATTGTGTGTTCAGAATTCAGATGTTCAGTCCAACTTTAGCTTTTAACAGAATCCTAAACCAGGGCATGTACCAAGAAGTAAAAGCCCGCAAAAATAAGCACTTTTTTTTTCCTCGAAATTTCTTAATCAATCATGTTTGATGTACAACTTTAAATGATAATTTTATTGACAAATGTGTAAAGAAAGGATCAAGCTTTTTGTACAATGTTGAATGACAATTTGAAAAACTTATTTTATCCAACCAACAATTTTTTGTCAGTTCATACATTGTCAACAATATTATCATCGTACATTATACAAATAACTTAGAAAAATTCATTCTCAATAAGTTGGGTTCAAATTGTTTAAAGGGTTAGTATCTGGATGGCATTGATTTACACAAGTCACAGTGACTATTGTAAAAAATTTAATTTACTTATTTTCCAAAACTCGATTTTCAAAATTAATATTCTAATTACAAAAAAATATTAATCTAAAAAGTAACCAAACATGTTTAGATGCTACTACTTTTTTCCATTGATTAGTCTTATTGAGCCCCTAGTGGCCTTTTATTTAAAAAAAAAAAAAAAAAAACTATGTTTTGAATATTATTTTATGGAGAATGTGTGATTGAAAAGTGAGAAAAGATTTTAAATTTATGTGCGAAATATTTTATTCTGTGAATGTGTGGTTGAAAATAAATATAATAAATAATTAAGTAAAAGTAAAAGAAATCAAATCGGGGCTGCAATAGCAAATCTTATTGTATTACATCTATTATCTATTATCCTAAAAAAAGAGAGAGGATTAGTCTCGAGTGAAATCTTTTTGTTAGAGCTTCTTTCTTAAAAAATAAAAAAATTGGCCTCGAATATCATTTCTATATAATTGCGGAAAATTAGAAAAGATTCATACGAGGTGGAATCTCTTCAAATCTACCATGGATATACTAATATAGAGTTGCCTTCTTAAAAAAAATAAAAAATAAAAAATCTCTCGTATCTGTAATCGTGGAAAAGGAGAAAATATTCAATGGGACAAAAGATCTTTCGCGTTTATGATTTATCACCAACGCGTTGGTATTAAGTTACTTTTCTTTGAAAATTTCAGCGTTGAATTAGATACAATTACACGGAATAAAAGTTGAAAATTTGCGTAAAATTTTTCTTGCTCGGAATGTAGGCATCAAATTTCAAAATGCACACTTCAGCCATCATTTTCAAAATGAAACGTTGAATTAATCCATCCCATCCGTGTTTTTTTTTTTCCTTTGTAACAAGGCCTCAAATACAGTCCCCAACTTGATAATTTTCTACCTCGTGCAGTCGAGGACTTTGATGGCTATTGTCCAATTAATAATCCATTCCATCACCATCCAATACTCCTTTTGAGCTTATTATGTTATTAATTAAAGATTTTCACAATGCCCAACTTGCTTTACTCCAATTCAAATTCAAATTAATTTACTAATACTTGTTAATAATTAAAAAATGGTAAACTAAGAAAGTTTTGGCAAAATTTATTTTTTTCAATAATATTAAATAAGATTTCTTAATCCATGCGAAAAACAAAATCGGATATATAAATGAGATTGATGGAGTATTGAATAAGCATCGATACATCGTATCTATCTCTCTATAAATTCTAAGATCTATAAATACTATTTATTTTTTGAAATGATGTTATACAATGTATCTACATTGCACACATGGACATATGCACGACCACATGGGACATCAAGACTAATGTCACCAACTTTCTTCTTTATTCGAAAAATCTATTTTGAAGTAAGACTGGCATAAATTAAGTGAATATAACACGAAGAAATATAATCAATTGTCCGTTATGAGGGTTAAAAGAGTGCTTATTAAAAATAACCATATTTGATTAGATTTGGCTCGTAAATATAAAACTTTTTCCCTATTTTTTTCCGCTTATTATGAAAATCTTGTTCGCCAGACAACGTTATTAAACAGAAGCATTGATATGTTATATCATTACAATATTGGTTGAGCTAGATTCATAAAAAATTTCATACTATAAATAACATTTCGTCGATATAATTATTTTTACATATTTATTTCTCAACTTTATTTTATAAATTGCAATTTCTGCAATATTTCAATTATGCTAGTAGTACAATGTTTTCATTATTTTATTACCATTTTTGCATTTTTGTTCATCCAATAAATTGTTCGTTATTAAAATATATGGAAGACATTGTATGCTCTCAACTTGGCTAGACTTCACGTGAACACGCTCTGACGTGTTCGTTATTAAAAAAATTGGAAATGAAGAATACACCCTCATATTTAAATAAAAAATGAAAAAAAAAAACTAATTTCAATTATAGTTTCAGATTTAAAAATAAAAAACGAGTTTCAAATAATGGGTAAGGAGAAAGAAAATTAGAATTTTTATTTTTTAATTTAAAATTTTGAAGTATTTATTTGAAACTCATTTGTACTTTTTTTGGAAAATTTGTCACTATAGTTACAATTATTTATTTCTTTTTTATTTAAATAGGGAGTGTATACTCATTATTTTCAATTTTTTTATTGAAAAAATAGACGGCATGTGATATTTTACCAATTCTAATAGATACGAGGTTTCGGCACCATATGTGGGTGGTTATGCCCCTTTCTATTATATTTGAGATTTAACGGTACAACTGATGAAACATGATGGCAAGGGGTATTTTACATAAAAAAATTTCAAATATGGACATTTTCTGTTATTTTCAATAGGTAGGGGTTTTCACACAACGTCTAATAGGTAAGAGATTTTTTTGATATTAAGCTATTTAGAACCTATGTTTATGTTCGGTGTAATTAAAAATTAGATTTTTAGTAAATTTTAATAAAAGTTAAAGAACTATATGGCCGAAAGTTGATAAAGGTTGTAGATCGTATTAAACGTGTAATTAAAATTAATTGTTGACTTTGACTTAAATTTTTAAGCCACACACCAAATAGAAACTATGTACCTGTTTTGGCATGACTTTTGAGATTCAAAAGCTGATTTGGGACTTCTTTGATTAATTTTATGAAAATGTTATTTTCTAGTTAGAAGCTTTTACAGAAAGTTGGTTCAACGTGATTTTTTTAAAAAATACTTTTGAAATAGGAAGTTCTTTTAAAATTAGTTTTCTAATAAAAATTAAGGTAGTTTTAAAAAAAAAATTAAAAAAAAATCTGTTTTATAGGAAACAAAAGCAAAATCCATATAGCAAACGATAGCAAACGGGTCCCATGTTTTTCTTGAACGTGTCATCCTCAATTCAATATTTCAATCCTTTTCTATAATCAACCTAACCATCAGAAAAAAAATGTATTTAAGCACTCATATATCATGTTTTGTTTCTATTTTTTAAAATTTATTTTTTCTCAATTTTATTTTTAATCACACATTTCATTGAACCAGCAAATTTTATCAACTTTTTAACCAAATATTTCATCCAAAATTTTTTTTATCAAAATTTGATTTTTAGTTAAATCAATCAGGAGCTTAGATCCCATAAACGGACCATAAAGAAATATTGTAGACGTTTTATTAGCACAATTTATCCAATGAATTCCCTCTGTTATTCACTAAATAATTTGCTAGTTGTCTAGACTTTAATATAAATTCATTTCTAATCACAAGGTTCAATGTGTTGTCTTTCAATTGGAACCAGTTCACGCCCTCTCAACATATAACATTGCAATGAATTAGAATTCAATTTTAAATCACATCCTGATGTGTAGTAATGCCGTAAGCCCGAGCTCGAGCTCATTGCCCGAACTCAGCCTACCTCAATTACGCTAGGTCCAAGCTCGGGCTTAGGATTGAGGTTGGGCTTATCACATAGGTCGGGCTTCAAGCACTTTCGTTAGGTCTCATTGACCTTATCTCACATTTTCTAGAAGCCATAATCATATTTTGACTATAACACCCTACTTTTCCTATCTAAATACAAACTGCCAAACTGTTACAAATTTGACTATAACTCAAACTATGCACTTCTAACATATTCTGTCTTATCACATAGGTCGAGCTTCAAGCACTTTCGTCCAAATTCCTAGATCTTATCTCACATCTTCTAGAAGTCATAATCCTATTTTGACTATGACTCCCTACTTTTCCTATCTAAATACAAACTGCCAACCCGTTATAAATTTGATTCTAACTCAAACTGTACACTTTTAACATAATACAAACATCTTGTATGACAAGTATAAGGACTATAAGAAGTTGGATCCTTTTAAGACTCCATCTCCAACACCTATAAATATATGATTCAGCCTCATTATTCAGGTAGGTTTTTCATTAATATTCCAGTATACAATCTTTTACATAATTCCTTTTTCTAACGTACACATCGGAGGAGCGACGAGTACACACCTTGAATCCTTTATTTCAGGTATTGAAGATCAGATCGTGCGGAATTCAATCAGCCAATTCGAGTTTATTCAGGTGCAAATTTTTGGTAACATCTTTGGCGCCGTCTGTGGAAAATGCTACTAGAAGCCATGGTTAACACACGTTCAGGACACCTTCCAACAAGCTCCTCCGCTCCCAACCAGCCCCCTGTCGGAGATCCTCCGGTCCCCCAGGAGGTAGCGTTCGAAGAACCACCACATCCACTAGCAGTAGCTATTCCCGGAGTGTTCGAGGAATTTAGCCAACAAGTGCCCACATTAAGTCAGCTGCTACATCATAGCTCAAAATTGAACAAGGTCAACATTGTACGAAAATCGAGCTTACTTTGCCAAATACTGACAAGTGACAAGCTCAAGCTCAACATTGTACGAAACTGGAGGTTTCTTGGCTAAAAACTAGCCAAGTGAGGAGCTCGAGCTCAACATTAGACAAAACTCAAGCTTGCTTGGCCGAAAATTGGCCAAGTGAGGAGCTCGAGCTCATTACTGTAAAAACCTCGAGCTTGCTTGGCCAAAACTTAGTCAAGTGAAGCTCGAGCTCATTATTATATGAAACTCGAGCTCGATTTGGCAAATACTGGCCAAATGACAAGCTCGAGCTTAACATTGTACGAAAATCGAGCTTGCTTTTCTAAATACTGGCCAAGTGACAAGCTCAAGCTCAAGCTTAACATTGTACAAACCTCGAGCTTGCTTGGCCAAATACTAGCCAGTGACAAGCTCGAGCTCAACATTGTACGAACCTCGAGCTTGCTTGGCCAATAAGTGACAAGTTCGAGCTTATTATTGTACGAAACTTGAGCTTGCTTGGCCAAATACTGGCCAAGTGACAAGCTCGAGCTCAACATTGTACGAAATTCGAGCTTGCTTTGCCAAATACTGGCCAAGTGACAATCTCGAGCTCAACATTGTACGAAACTCGAGCTTTTTTGGCCAAAAACTGGCCAGATGACAAGTTCGAGCTTGCTTAGCCAAATACTGGTCAACTGACAAGCTCGAGCTCAACATTGTACGAAACTCAAGCTTGCTTGGCCAAAAATTGGCTAGTGACAAGCTTGAGCTCGACATTGTACAAAAATCGAACTTGCTTGGCCAAATACTGGCCAAGTGAAAAGCTCGAGCTCAACATTGTATGAAACTCGAGCTTGCTTGGCCAAATACTGGCCAAGTGACAAGCTCGAGCTCAACATTGAACAAAGAACTCGAGCTTGTTGACCAAAAATTGGTCACGTAAAACGCTCGAGCTACACATGGAACAAAGAGCTCGAGCTTGTTGTAAGTAAAACGCTCAAACTACACATTGAACAAAGAATTCGAGCTTGTTGGCAAAAAAAAAACGCTCGAGCTACATATTGAACAAAGAGATAAGTTCGATCTCAGGCTGTTGCACGTCATTGGTCCTGTCGGCTGATTCACGTTCACCTGACCTGATGACCTTGGTCCTTGAAGTTGAAGTACGATTCGTAGTCGCGGACGTACCGGGGAAGAAGAGTGGCGCAACTTGAAGAATGGTTGGATTGGATTTGAAATTTGAGAAGGGAGGAGACGGCCAGACGATGGGGTGAAATTGAAAAAATGTCATAGATTATTCGTTTAG
>CAIGRB010093181.1:51710-68005 GCA_903798255.1 Fraxinus quadrangulata | reverse complement strand
GCCAAGTGATAAGCTCGAGCTCAACATTGTACAAAAATTGAGCTTGTTTGACCAAATACCGGCCAGGGACAAGCTCGAGCTCATTATTGTACAGACCTCGAGCTTACTTGGTCAAATACTGGCCAAGTGACAAGCTCGAGCTCAACATTGTACAAAAATTGAGCTTGCTTGACCAAATACTGGTCAAGGGACAAGCTCGAGCTCATTATTGTACAGATCTCAAGCTTACTTGGTCAAATACTGGCCAAGCGACAAGCTCGAGCTCATTATTGTACAAATATCGAGCTTGCTTGGCCAAATACTGGCCAAGTGACAAGCTCGAGCTCAACATTGTACGAAACTCGAGCTTTTTTGGCCAAAAACTGGCCAGATGACAAGTTCGAGCTTGCTTAGCCAAATACTGGTCAACTGACAAGCTCGAGCTCAACATTGTACGAAACTCAAGCTTGCTTGGCCAAAAATTGGCTAGTGACAAGCTTGAGCTCGACATTGTACAAAAATCGAGCTTGCTTGGCCAAATACTGGCCAAGTGAAAAGCTCGAGCTCAACATTGTATGAAACTCGAGCTTGCTTGGCCAAATACTGGCCAAGTGACAAGCTCGAGCTCAACATTGAACAAAGAACTCGAGCTTGTTGACCAAAAATTGGTCACGTAAAACGCTCGAGCTACACATGGAACAAAGAGCTCGAGCTTGTTGTAAGTAAAACGCTCAAACTACACATTGAACAAAGAATTCGAGCTTGTTGGCAAAAAAAAAACGCTCGAGCTACATATTGAACAAAGAGATAAGTTCGATCTCAGGCTGTTGCACGTCATTGGTCCTGTCGGCTGATTCACGTTCACCCGATTCACGTTCACCTGACCTGATGACCTTGGTCCTTGAAGTTGAAGTACGATTCGTAGTCGCGGACGTACCGGGGAAGAAGAGTGGCGCAACTTGAAGAATGGTTGGATTGGATTTGAAATTTGAGAAGGGAGGAGACGGCCAGACGATGGGGTGAAATTGAAAAAATGTCATAGATTATTCGTTTAGGTTATTAAAAAAAAAAANGTTCTTTATAAAGAGATATGAAATCCTAAGAGAATTTAAGGTGATTTAAGATTGGTATATCGCTAGGTTATCGATATACTCTATAAGAGAAAAATTGTACGAAGTATTTAAATTGACTATTATATAATTATGTATGGAAACTGCATGTATCTTACAAGTATTTTTAAATACTCACTCTTACAATAATTTTATAGGTTAATTCGAGTTGATTGGATTCATGGCAGGATGGTGATGCGGGTTGCTAGAGAATTAAAGGAAATTGTTAGTTTAGTTTGTTCAAACACGTGTTATTTATTTAGTTAGGTGATTATGTTTTTTTAAAGATACAATTTTCATGTTTTAATTTCAATTTATGAATATTCTAGTTATTTTTTTAATAAAGAAATCTATTCCATCGTTCCGCATTTAATATAAAAAAAGTGAGTTTTTTTTTCTATAACATTTCGGTGTTTATGAAAATTTGGGGTGTTACAGTTTCCATTCATTTACCTATTTATGTGCCGATTTGACAATTTGTGTTTGTTTAGTGTGAATATTGTTTTAAGCCCATGTTTGATACACGTTCTTTTAAAATATAATATTTCAAAACTCATTTTCAACTGCACATTTTTTAATAAAATAATATTTTTCATCACATCAATAATTTTTCATTATTTTTTAATCACATATTTTCTATCACATAAAAATTAATACATTTTTGAATTAAAAATGTGCACCAAATATAGCTTAATTGTAATTCGAAAAATCACTAGTATATTTGTCGAAAGGTCAGTTTTCCATGTTTATTAAATACAAACAATTAGTCTGTCAAGTCATTATTGTCCTTTTCTTTTAAGATCAATCAAAATCTTTTTAAGAATGATAATTTTCTAAAATAATTATATATGTGTTTAGTCAAATCTTTACCCCATTTTGATACTTCTCAAGAAATCATATCTTTGTTTTTTTTTCTAATTCTAGTTATCTTCTTTTGATCCGAACCTTTTCACAGAAGTCCTATTTCGGCTTGTCTAAATTCAGCTAACTTACATAAAAACATAAATCTTTGTTTGCTCCGAGAAATATATAAAATGATCCTTTGTGTAAAAGGTAGTTACTATGGTGTGTTTGAAAGAATAGACACTACTATAAAGAAGAAAAAATTCTAATATCTTCTTCATAATTTTGTCAAGTGCTAATATATAATATTAGGAAGGATTATTCTATCTGTGCACACCCCTTATTTCAATATTGCAGATCGAACATGTCAGTAACATATAACGTGGGATGGGAAACGTGACGGTAAGGGAAAAGAAATGAAATTTTTTCTCTAACTCCTGAGTATTGAGGAAAGTCAGAAGAAACGAATGGATGAGAATAATACAACGACAATACAAATGTATGGTTTTCCTTCTCCAATCCTCAATTCTAACAAAAGTCTCCCGTCAAGGTAGAAAAAACCATGTCCTCTACTGAGAATTTCAAAAGAGTAGTAATATAGCGGCCATGATTTTCTCTCCTGCAGTTATATTAATTACTAAGAAAGTAGTTAAGAACATTATGGTTTTTTGTTTTTTCACGGTTATGCGGATGAATTAATGCTTTTTATCACTGTCGTACTTTTCTACCTCTAATTTCCACCACCGACAGGGAAAAATGCACTTAAAGTAGGTTCTTAAAACCCTTATTTTCACACGCAAGCACGCACGTGCTGTCGCGCCCACACTTCATATATATGTATGGAAGTTGCAACTTGGATCATTTTATATGAAGAAAGGATAAAGAAATGGTACAATCAAAGAAGTTCAGAGGTGTCAGGCAAAGGCAGTGGGGTTCTTGGGTTTCAGAAATTCGCCACCCTTTACTGTAAGTTCGCCAACCATGCACTCTTTCACGACTTATCTTCATTTCATTTAAAGCTTAATTTATGTGTGTCAGTTGTGTGTGTGTGTGTGTGTTAATTCGTCTCCATGTAATTCTTGATGCCATTGCACTTGAGTAAGTTTTGGTGCCATAATGCCATGTTTTCTGCAGCAGCATTTGTTATTTGTATGTGCATTTAACCTCCCTCTCTCTCTCTCTCTCTCTCACACACACACACACACACACAGAGATTCAGAGAGACGAAACCCACGTTGCACCAGGTTGGACCTTTTTATGGAACCATGTAGAATCACAATGAAGAACTGCCTATCAAGCATAAATTTTCGTAAGGGGCAATTTTTTTATATACAAATCTTAAGCCTATTCTATGCAAACTCTCTCTCTCTCTCTCTCTCTCTCTCTCACACACACACACACACAGAGAGGGAAAAAATTGTTAGAAGCGGAAATCCTTTACACAAGATTTCTACAATTCATCATTTTTGTTCCATGGTGCATAATTAGGTCAGGCCATGTTTGTTTCGGACTAGAATCAAATTTTAATCAAAATCAAAATCAAATGTTGATTATTAATCACATTTTTCGTGGGTTCCACAACTTTTCAACTACACATTTCAAAATTTTTTATCACAATCTACTAAAATTTTAATTTTAATCCCCACTAAACACCCACAATAATTGCTAGTCCGCCTGTTCTATTGTGCTTTATAGGCTACTGACGTTGACTTTCTCTACTTTTTAACTTAGAATTAGATGATTCTTTTTCATTAGTGTGCATAGTTAGATGAACAATTCAGACCATTATTGTGCATCATTACATAAACAGAATGACAGCGCAATAATGTTGTATTCTAAACTATGTTCGCTCTCTAGAAAGAGAAGAATCTGGCTAGGGACATTCGAGACAGCCGAGGCAGCAGCACGAGCATATGATGAAGCGGCGATCTTGATGAGTGGGCACACAGCCAAAACAAACTTTCCAGTAATGAAGAACAATAACAGTACTACTGATCATGACACAAATTCAAGTAAAGACACTATTTTATCTCCACCAGAACATTCAGAAATATTAAGTGCAAAGTTGAGAAAATCCTGCAAGGATCCATCTCCTTCACTTGTTTGTTTAAGGCTCGACAACACTAACTCCCATATCGGAGTATGGCAAAAACGAGCAGGTAGACATTCTGGTTCACATTGGATAATGAAAGTCGAGTTCGGGAAGAAGACGACGACATCTCAAGTTTCAAATGATAATTCACCGTCTACATCTTCTGGAACAATATCATCATCCGACACGGATGAAAATATTCAAGATGGAATGGATGAAGAGAATATGGTGGCAATGCAAATGGTTGAAGAACTACTCAACTGGAATACTTATATTCCTTCGCTTGGAAATGAACTCAATGGAGGAAAACCTCCCAGCATATTTAGTCCTTAGACGAGGAATAGAAAGTAGAGACTCATAACTTGTTTGGTAAGATCGTTTGTATAGTACTAGCTAATAGTATAGAAAAAAAAAAAAAAAGTTAAAATCCTTGGACAACATGGTGAGGTTTTGCATGGTAATTTGTTAGTCAATGTATAATAATTAATAAGCAATTGTACGTACACTGCATATACATGTGGTTCTTAATTGAGACCGTGTTGTAGTTCTTTTACTTGATGGCCTTATTTTTTTTCTTGGGTTGAGTGGAGCATGTTGCCGATTAATTTCTAGTTCTGTATTATTAAGAGTAACAATGTAAAATAGAAAATGAAAAGAAGTACTAAAATTACATGATTTAAAGTAATTCACTTTTAATACGAGGGTCACATCTACTTCTCGATACAAGATTTCAACTTAGAAAGTAGGAACACATTAATTTGAGTATATGTGAACTCACCAATTGTGTTCTCTACAATGAATACGACTCTTCCCTGTATAGAAGGGAAAAATTAGAACGACCATATAATTGTCAATTAAAAATATGAATAATATAATTATGCTCCAGTCTAAGGTACAATAATTGTTCTAGGATTTCCGAAACGAAAGGAAGTTGTGATTATGACTAACAAGTAGCCAAGTGGCTTACACTTAGTGGTGTATATATTCTCGAGACTTCAATCAATTTAGACAAAAACTAAAGTTGACACCAACTGTCATACCAATTGGTTGGTTGATAATTAATGTTCCAACATAAATGCAGAAGCTACTTCCAGCAAAGGTAGATTAGATCAATAGATGTTTGATTTTTTTTATTGAAAATAATTGTTAATCTTATGTGCCCACTTAAATGATTTCTTCTCCCTTTTATTTTTTGCACCCCATATATGTAGCTAGCTTTGAAGTAGTAGAAAAGTTAGTGATATTAAAATGGATAGATGGTCTCGTTCGACTCGTATTAATATATAATCGGACCTAACCTCGAATCATATTTTAGAACGTCTTAAAGACTGAACTAGCCCATAAATTCATCACAACTGCAATCTAAAATGATATCACCGAGGTTGGACACAATCGTTTTTTCTACCTTAAATAAAAGAGCAACTTTCAACTTTACTGTTCATAAATCGAGTCGAGCCATCTCTCGGCTAATTTTTTCCGGTTCGGCTCGACTCTTTTTTTTATTATTTTTTTTAACGTTTGATTTAATATTTTAAGTTACAGATATTCGTTTTAAGCGATTTAAAATTTGTTTGAAATATTGAAGTGCGACCTTGATAAATATATGATCGATAAATTTTAAATATTAAAATTTAAAGTGCAGACATGATAAATATATGATCGATAAATCTTAAATATCAAAATAATTTTACATTAATTGTGAAATGTAAAGTCGTGATTGTTTATGTTTCTTTTCGATCCAACCTTATTTCAAACTTTATTTACCTATAATTTTTCTTTTGATTAGATATTTCACGATATGAATATCCATTTAGATCGATTTCAAAATTTTTTTAAAAACTTAAAATGTGATAATAATAATAAATATATTGTCGGTTAAGTTAAAATATAAAAATGGCTTTATGGCTCTGCTCTGCTAAGTCTTTTTTTTTTAACTTTTGATTATTTTTTTTTCAATTTCTTTGGATTTATTAGTTATTTATTTTTTGTTTTTTTTTCCTATTCTTTTGTTTAAAAATTGATTAAGGATTTATGAAGTAAATGACAATGACTGTTTTATCGGGGATTTGTGAGAAGACATTTTTCGATAACTGAAAGTTGTGGTGGAATGTGAGCCTCGATTTCTTTAATAACCGTGTGCATGATTTTTTTCATCTCCACATTTAATGTTGTCTCGAAACATTAGCAACTTATAAGAAAATTTTATGTAACTAATGTTTGACATAAATATTTTTTTTATACATACGCTATTACGTATTCAACTACATCAGACACATGCTTCTAATTAGTGTTCCCAAAAGCTACACATTAGTTAATTTTCCTAGGTTGAATATATATAATTTAGGTCACAGTCACGTAAAAGAGGATGGCATGGTAAATTCAATAGTTAGCAAGACCGTCAAGTTTAAGATGTAAATCCTAAATAAATATTTTGTTTTTCATATTTTTGTTGTTGTTGTTGTTCCATGTCATGTAATAAATCGGTTGTAGCTGGTAACTCTTGTCAGTTCTTTTTTTAATTTGTAACATCAAATAATTAAATCCCTATTTTTCGTTGAACGGTTATGTCACTTTCTTTAACAATATTATACACCATAGCGAAATTTAAGATTGAGAGAGAAAAATAACACAATTACAATATTTGTTGGAACAAATACTGTGTGCATTTCTACTCCTATGTGGCTCATTTTCCCCTGTTCTTTTTTCTTAACTCTTCTTTAGTTTTGCTAAAAAGCAAAATGGATTTTTTGTAGATGTTGATAATAAATAAAAAGAGAAAAATTCATAAATCTTACTTTAAGTATACACTATTTCAAAAATAAGAAAAATAACTTTTAAATTTCAAAAATTAGATATTTAACATATACATACATATATATTTATATGTTTTATATATATAACTCACCCCACCTCCACCACCCATGCCGCTCCGACGACCGTCTGACGACTGTTCCAGTGACTGCTCCGATTCCGCGCAACCGTTCCGACGATTGCTCCGATTCCCACGATCGTTCCGACGAATATTCCGGTGATCGTTAGGCTACTTGTCCGATTCCAGCGGCCATTCCGACGACTATTTCGACGACTGCTCTGATTCCGACGAGTATTCCGGTGGCTACTCCGATGCCGGTGAATATTTCGGTGACCGTTCAGCCATCGATTTATTCCAGCGACTGCTCCGATTCCGACAATTGTTCCGATTTTTGAAAATTAAAACTTGAAATCTGATTTTTGAATTTGAATTTGAATCTTGAAAAGTAGGATTTCATGTAATTACCACTAAAATATGATAAAATATGTGTTGAAAAGTTGATAAAATGTGGATCAATGAAATGTGAGGTTGAAAATAAAATTGAGGAAAATGAATTTTAGTATAAGAGAGGCCAAACGGGTGCAAATTCTGACACAGTCTAATAAAAAGTTCAAACAAGATGGTTGATAATGTCCGTTTAATTTAAAATTATATTTATTCAGTTTTAACATATTTTAAAGTATTTTATTACTTTATGTCTAGAAGGAGTTTATTTCGAATAGGAGTTTATTAAAATGGATAGGTTTCATGAGTTTTTGTTATTTATTATTACAAAACTCTAGATACGATTTATTGTTTAAATAGGGAGTTTTATGGTAAGGTGGATGTTTCGGAATAATTATTAAAAATCAATGAAGATTGTTCTCAAATACGTACTCATTCGTTAATTCATGCACAAATGCGTTTGTTATCGTTTAAATTTCCATTTGCATCAATGATAAGAACACTATAATATTTTGGTTTTATCGAATAAGCAATTTTTATATATTATCTGAAAATTATACTAACATTACTATAGCTAATATCCCCCACACCCAAAAAAATAAAATAAAATTACTAGAGCTATATACTTTCAGAATACATTATACATGTATGTTTTCTATGTTAACGGTGAATTGTTTGAAATTAGGCTAACATACTATATTTTTCACTTTTGTATAGTATGCTATTTCTAAACCTATAATTCTCATAGAAGATGACTGATTGAAAATATTATGCATTTTAAAAAATATCATGATAGAAAGAATGAAAATTAAAATTCGAACTTTGTTAGAATAAACGCACGTATCATATGACATAACTCCACATAGTCAACAATAAGAAGTGATTGTGCAAGGAAAAGGGGACAAGGTGAAACAACATATATAGAGACTTGATTCATGATTAATCAAGGTCATCGTTGAGATTTTGGGAGTGTTATGTCAACTTTATATGGGCATTTCCAAACGTGGCCAAATGGCATGGGAGCATTTTGAATATGATAACTTTTAAAAAAAAATTGTGTATATAATCAAATTTGGATGGAGAATGTACATTGTACACAAAATGGTAGAAATATTTGTGTTTCAGATTACATACGAACTATCCCCTAATTCAAACGTACAATGGTTGTTAACAAAAAAAATTATAATCATGTTAGGTTTTCACAATACAACAAGCATAGATTAAGTGTGTAAAGCTCAAATCGAGTATTAAGTATGATTGTCAATCAATTACTTGTTGATCTTGTTTAATTATATATTAATACTGTCTAATTATAGATTATGTTTGAGGTTTTTTTGTAACAATTATCAATTTCGATTTTGAAAGAAGTACACGAGTATTTGATTAAGTGTAATAGTACTTTTTATGTGCATATATATGTTGGGTGGAATGCATTGAATCATATAATACATTTGGAAGATGTTTTTCGAGAAATGGTATTGAATGCTATCGGCAAATTTATGTTCTACGTTGTCAACGAACGTCACTGTGAAAAAGTGTAGATATCATTGAATAGAAGAACTGATGATGTCGTTCAAGACACTATTCATCTATTTTCGACATAAACTGTCTTGAGCGACATCAACAGATATGTAAGTTCAGTGCTTGTCAAAAATGTTTTGAAACTCAATGATCGGTGAGAAACAATGTAAAACACAAACATTTAAAGGTGCTCTGGGCGACTATTTGTCCATATTATCCATTTCATCTATTTTTTAACACTTGATGATAGAGTAACACATAACATAACAATTTAGTAAGTTCAACGTCTAGTCATAAATTTTAAAGTTCAGAGATCAATAGGGAACAATATGGAAAGTATAGTAGTCACAGGTGCATTTAACCCTAAGTTTTGATTTGGTGGTATGAAAAGTAACGAATTATGAAACCTTTTTGGGTTTATAGCAATTTTATGAATTATATAACAAGTTATAATGAAAAATATCACAACTCCTCATTAAAAAAAAGGTAAAAGAACACGTATCAGTGTGAAATATTAATTTTAAATGAAAAACTAAAATGTTGAGTTTTAAAGAAAAGTGACACTACAGTATTGCAGTAATTATTATAATTTTTTTTGTAAATAAGATTTTTAATAAAAAGTAATACAATATTTTATTTTTATTTTTTGGCAATACAGCATTTTTCCAAATTTCACGCATAAATTTAGGTGAAAATTACACAAAACAAGAGTTTTCAATATTCATTTTCAAAATTCAGATATTAGGTTTCACTTTTCAAAAATCAGATATTTTATTTTTAAATATTAAATATTATACAATTTTCATTCCAAACCCTAATCAATTTCATTCCAATCTAACAAACATTTTCCTCATCTTCTCTCTTCTCTCCGTCTTCTCTCTCCTCACTCTCTTCTCTCCGTCTTCTCACTCTCTCTTCTCTCCGTCACCATCGGAAGCGACACAGCAAATGTCGTCGCGTCTTCTCACTCTCTCTTCTCTAGCTTTGCACCCACTTTTTGTCAATGGGTTAGGATTGAGGTAATTTCGTTTTTGGGACCTTGAAAGTCCTGCTCGAGAACATGTGAAGCAAACAAATTTTAAATCCCCTAGTGATCGTAATGATTGCCTTATAATTCCAAATCCTTCTTGTTTTTCATATTGTTTATAGTACTCAAAAAGTAAGTTTGTCAAATAAATCAAACTGCATTCCAACTTCAGGCACATGCATAATCTCTTTACGAATGTAGTTATTTTGTACCTCTCGTTCATCAACATATTCTTCCTCACTTATATCAAACATATTATCTTTCTCAATAAGCATCTTGAAGTCTTATAAAGCTATTAAAATAAAATAATCAGAAATGCATTTTGAAACTATTAAAATACAAGAACTTGAAATACATAAAAATTATAACACACGTAATGATTGCCTTATAATTCAAGCGTTCTCTAATCAGTTATACCAAACATGTTAAAGGGTACTTGCTACAATCTGAACAAAGATAAGAAACTACCAGTAACTATTGTATTTGTAGCATGCATGTGTTGTATGGACTACAAGTATTTGCATATAAAACATTCATCAGCATACGGAAAATAGTCAAACTTAGCAAGTAATACATCCATGTTCAGATTGAAACAACTAATATATTAATAGCATTCACCAAATCCATAGGTAAAAATTACCAATAATAAGAGAGATTAAAATAGAGTCGACATAAGTTAGTATAACATTGGATTCCATTAAATATTGGGTTCAACAAATATACTAAATTAGATGTTAATGTGAGTCAAAATCACGAAATTAACTATACGAATTACAGAACTAATAGAAAATAATACCTTGATAGAGCATCAGGGATCGAGTTTTACAACATCGACTGCGACATTTACAGCATGGATCGAACTGGATGGTTGATTTACGTACTCACCAAATTTCGCTCTTTATTTTCTAGATCTCAACTCGAAAGGCATAATTTTCTAATCAATGAATAAGAGAATAGACAATGTAGAATCCATATCTACAACCTTCATTACCATTTGGGTGAATCTGTAGAGGATTAATCAATGTGTGGATGTGAAGCCGGGTGTTTGGATATTATGGATTTGTTGTAGATAAACAGCCAGAACTTTGGAAGATGAGTTTGGTAATTTTGGGAAGAATCGTGTAATGACAAAAGACCTATTTTCCTTTTTTGTTTTGTTTTGTTTTTAAAGAATTACTAAATTATGCTACATTTCCTTTTTTTTAACATTATTTCACATATGTGCCATGTAGATGCCACGTAGGGTTAGAGGTGGCACGGCTCGTTTTTTACGAGCGGCTAGTCAAAAAATTTTTTTTTTTTTTTAATTTTTTTAAAGGTCAGTATAGTTAAAAAAAAAAAAATTTGGACGAGCTCACGAGCTAGTGGGCCGAGCTCGGCCCACGAGTAACGAGCCGAGCTTCGGCTCGGCTCGTGACGAGCACGAACTGGGTCGAGCCGATACGTAGGGTGACCGTCGACAGTCTTCACCACGAATAACATTACCCATTTAAAATTGATAAAACTAAACCTCTTAATTATGAAATTTTCCCTAAATTTAGCTTCTTTTTCGGCGCCATGCTCCAATAAATATATTTTTCTCTCTATTATTTTCAACTACGTATTTTTTAATAAAATAATATTATATGTAAATTTAAAATTTTTTCTTATGTTTTGATTACGTATTCTTCAAAATAATATTATTTTCAAAATGTATTTTTAATGGAGCCAAAACAAATTTCTAAATGAGGACAAGAGAATTGGTTTCAGATCTCCCACGCAGCCCATCTAGACTCGGCCCATACAGTACTGAATCCCTAGGTGCGCCTACTTAACCATCCTACCTTAAAAACCCTAATTTTTCTCTCTGCCTCTCTTCACTCTCCCAAATTTTCCCTACGATTTTCTTTGCAGTTTACTCGAAACCCAAAACCCTTAAAAAACCCTATAACCTTTCTCTAGATTCAACAGGTAAATACCAGAAAGTGAAAAACCCTATCTTCGCACGCACATATATGTATTAGATATAGGCATATATATGTGATTAATTTGGGCTAAAATCCCAAATTTGATTTTTTATGTACTGATCTGTTGGGTTTGTATGCCCGTGTAGTGAAAGCAGTAGAAAATGGGAGAGATGAAGGAGAACGACGCATACGAGGAGGAGCTTCTCGACTATGAGGAAGAAGACGATAAAGCTCCCGACTCCGTGACCAAACTGAACGGCGAATCAGCCAAGAAGTGAGCTTCTGACATATCTCAGGATCTTCATCTGTTTATGTATATGTTTATATGTGTCAATATGCATGTATATTTTTTGTACACCTGAATTGATATATACTTGAACGCTCACTTTTTATTTGCCCAGTCTATGTTTTTGTGACGTTTTAAACTTTTATATTAGCTTTTTTTAGTTGTTTAGCCCTCCTTCGGTAGTTTTTTTAATTGGAAAAATCATCGTGCACAGTTTATGATTTAGGGTTGTGCTTATATTTTATTTTGCACGTGTGCTTCTTATATGCTTTTGCTCATCGATTAAGCTGTATAAAGTAAGGATTATAGTAGAAAGTTGTTGATTGCGTTCTGTTTAATTGTTTGGTAGTCAATATTTTCTATTTAGAACTTAATTTATTCATTTCTGGGAATAGATACAATTGATTTTCCAAAAAAAAGGTTAGTTTTAGAATGTGAACGTGAAGATCTTATTAGGCTGCAGATTGGTAATAATTTTATGATGAAGTCAAGGGGGTGAACTTAGATTTTGTTATTATGGAGCTGTAAATGGTTCTGTTGAATTAACTGTAGCGGTTACTAGTTATATCAGGTGTCATACTGTTGAATGTTTAACGTAGTTTGACTCCGGACTTTTAACAATTGAATATGCATTTAGTATTGCATTTGCTCTTTTCGTGAAAGATGATAATGTGACGATTTCATTCCTGTTTACTATTGCAGGGGTTACGTGGGAATTCACAGTTCCGGATTCAGAGACTTCCTCTTGAAACCAGAGCTTCTAAGGGCTATCGTAGATTCTGGATTTGAGCATCCTTCAGAAGGCAAGATTTGTCTTCTGGTTATTCAGTTTATTTAGTTGGGTTAATTCCCTAATAATTTGTCATACAGTTCACGCGATGGAAATGATATTTAAAATCCGGTCCTTTAACTAAGTCATGCTGTAAGAAAGGTGGGAGTGTATGATATACATTAAAATTTATAACCAATTCTCGTGGCATCAGGCTTAACTTAAACCATGTGAAATCATATCACTCGTTGTGCATTTCTTATGTTCCCTTTCTTGTTGGGGATATACAGTACTTTTCAAGCATCTGTTTTCTACGCATAATATGCTCTATGTGGTGTTAGGTTTTCGTAAGTCATTGGAGTTAACTCTGGTCTTGGTGCAATTGGGTCCATATCATTTCTTGAAGTTTGAGTTGATTTTATTGTGAAGTTTTTAGTAGAAGTTAGTAGAATTATGGAACATCGTTTGAAAAGCTTTTTCATTTCTAAGTTTAGACATTAGGTAGTTTCCTTCTTAATTTTTCTTTACTTGTGTCTTCTCTGGAGTTTTGGTGAATCTCTTTGAATTGAACTTACTCCAGATGTGATGGCATGTGTTTTTGGTACTTCAGATTCTTAATATTTATCCGTGATAATTGGTTCCTATAACTTGTATGAAATTTGCTTAGCAGAGTTGTGTCTTGCTAATTTGGCAACTTGTGATTTTCAGGTAAATCACTATTATTACTCACACTTTTGGGAAGTTGAATGGTATACCTTTTTTAATTGAAATGAGGCTTTGGATCAAATTTCTTTGGTTCTTCATCAGTGCAACACGAGTGTATACCTCAAGCTATTTTGGGAATGGATGTTATTTGCCAAGCAAAATCTGGAATGGGGAAGACTGCTGTTTTTGTTCTCTCAACATTGCAGCAGATTGAACCTGTTGCCGGACAAGTTGCTGCACTTGTTCTATGTCATACAAGGGAACTAGCATACCAGGTGTTTATTCCATCTAGGAACTTTTTATTTCAAAATTTCTTGTGTTTCGGAAAGTGAGATTTCTACCATCTATATGCAAAATTACATAGAAATTCCTCAGCTATTTTTTCTATTCATAATCTTTTTATGTTCCCACCAATGTCATCAACTATCTATTTCTTTTTTTCTATGAATACTTACTATGCTTCATGGGTTTGCCATTTCCATTTGCAGATATGTCATGAATTTGAGCGGTTCAGCACATACTTGCCAGATATCAAAGTTGCTGTTTTTTATGGTGGCGTCAACATCAAAATCCACAAAGATCTTCTGAAAAATGAATGCCCTCACATTGTTGTTGGAACGCCTGGGAGGATTCTTGCTCTAGCTAGAGACAAGGACCTTTCTTTGAGGAACGTGAGGCATTTCATACTGGATGAGTGTGATAAGATGCTTGAATCTCTTGGTATGTGACTTGAAGTCTTGAATAATATTTATGTTCAGCCTCTTCACGCAATCAATCTAATTCCACTCTAATTTCTGTCATATGTAAGAAATGCTTTTGTTATTTTTAATAATCTAGTTGTATGTCCACCCAGATATGAGGAGAGATGTCCAGGAGATTTTCAAGATGACCCCTCATGACAAGCAAGTAATGATGTTTTCGGCTACACTCAGCAAGGAGATCCGACCGGTTTGCAAGAAATTTATGCAAGATGTAATGTCCTGTGGCCAGTTCTACTTGAATTTTAGAAGTCCACAATTTTACCATTATTCCAGCTTTCTGCAGGCAGTATCTAGTCCAAAATGCAGTGGTTCAAGCACTGTATTCTCCCCTTCTCATGTGTTTTCTATCCTACTGACACAACATAATGCTTGATTTGAAAAGTTCTGACTGAAAGGGAAATAGGAGTCTTCTTGGAGTAAAGGCAGTGTACGGCCAGTATTTTCTGCACTTAGCGTGTTTTTAGTCCACATCTCGAGTCTTCTTTTTGTTTGAATTTTTCAATTATGTTTGGAGGGTGTGTTATGGAATGAGGGGTTTAGCAAAGCAGTGTCATTCTGGAATTTATAATCAGTTTCTTTCTAGTTTTTGTTGAGCAATGGTGGATTCTAGATGATCTAAGCAATAAAGTAACTGCAAGGAGAATCAGATGGACCGGAACCTCGATTTGGGGGACGTTCATCCATCATTCATTTCGTTGTGGATACCATTACCTTCAGGCAGGCACCTAATATGCTTTACTGTGACATTGATTTCAGCCTATGGAAATTTACGTGGATGACGAAGCCAAGTTGACCCTTCATGGTCTCGTACAGGTTTGTTTCTTAGCATTTGAAATGTCCTATGTGCTCTTTAAATTCTGTTATTTTTTTACTTGACACCCACCTACTACAGCACTACATCAAATTGAGTGAGCTGGAGAAGAACCGGAAGCTGAATGACTTGTTGGATGCGCTTGACTTTAATCAAGTTGTCATCTTTGTCAAGAGCGTCAACAGAGCAGCGGAGCTTAATAAGTTGCTTGTGGAGTGTAATTTTCCTTCTATTTGCATCCACTCTGGCATGTCTCAGGAAGAAAGGTTTGATCAGTTTAAATCATATCAATATTTGTTTGGTAAAATGTATTGTGAGTTCTAAACCAAATTTTGGTTCCTTTATTTGTGGTAATTTGACCTGCCAAACCAGCGCCCTATGGATACCCCGGATGGGGCATGCTAAACCTGCCCAAATTGCATTAACAAGGTTTTAAAACATGCTGGAGTAATTAACGGTTTGAAATAATTAGGTTGCTTAAGTGTACTCTAAACCTTCAAACAGATGCACATTTAGAGATTTTTACCTCAAATCTGGTTTGTTTCTTCATTAGTTGGATGTGCTATATGTCGATATAAAGTAACAGTTGATTTTTCTTTGCATCAATTTATGCCACGAAGTGGTGCCCTGAACATTTGTTCAATTAATGTATATTAAATATGGTCAACATCTCAGAATAGTGATCTTTATTTTCATGCAAGGAAAAGTAAGGATTGGCTTTTTCCTTGTGGTTATGCAGATTGACACGCTACAAGGGCTTCAAGGAGGGGCATAAGAGGATCCTCGTGGCAACAGATTTGGTTGGTAGAGGAATTGATATTGAAAGGGTTAACATAGTCATCAACTATGACATGCCGGATTCTGCAGACACTTATCTGCACAGGGTATTTTTTTTAATTATTTCATTAATATCAGTGTTTAGTATCACCGAACAATCAGTCCTTATGTTCTTTTATTTTCATTTTCGACTTTATAGGTGGGAAGGGCTGGAAGGTTTGGTACCAAAGGTCTTGCAATCACATTTGTTTCATCTGCTTCGGACTCTGATGTTCTCAATCAGGCATGGGATTTGATTATATGTGTGTGTGTAGATTTTCCATTTATTTTAGCTGCTTTCATGTCTTGATGCCTGGCTCCATAATTTATTGCAGGTTCAGGAGAGGTTTGAAGTGGATATAAAAGAGCTTCCC
>CAIGRB010093181.1:19646-45163 GCA_903798255.1 Fraxinus quadrangulata | reverse complement strand
CGGAATTCTGCTCTCTTCTATTGCATATAACATTGTATTTGTTAAATTACAGAACAAAATGAGATTGCTAAGTTAAAAGGACCTGAAAAATTGTTGACGTGGGAAGATACAAACAGAATGAAGTATATTCGGAACGTCGTGAATGAAGTGTTGAGGATAACACCACCTGCTCTCAAGGATTTTTTAGGGAGGCATTACATGATATCACTATACAAACTTCACCATTCCTAAGGGATGGAAGGCATGTTTCTCCCCTTATGAGTGTCTGTGCATGCACACACAAATCATTCCTACTTCACTTAAATTTCAATACGAACACGTATGTTACATAGATACATGATTTTTGCAGATATATTGGTCAGTGAGTTCAACTCATAAAGATCCCAAATACTCTTCGAAAGCAGAAAAAATTGATCCTACAAGATATGAAGGTAATGTTGATAGACATTAACTAACCTTTAAGGTAATTACTTTGAAGGTGAAGGGTCTGTGCCATTTACTTTTACCCCCTTTGGAGGAGGTCTAAGAATGTTCCCTGGTAATGAATTTGCACGAGATTTGGTAAGAAAATACAGTTGGGAGAAACTTATTCCAAACGAAAAGATTAGAATTGATCATGGGCCAGCTGTTCTTGTAAATGAACTGCCAATCAAGATTCAACCACATAGAGATCAAGAAGTAGAATGAAAGCTAGTGAATAAGCTTAACTCGTAAGTTCTTAAATAATTAATGAATAAGCTGGATCTTAAGCTATTAGTTATCTGCTGCTTTAGTGTTTAATTTCCGTTATAATGTATCATTTACTTGTAATAATTGGAAAATTTGATAGTTGTTACAACTCTTTTAAGGTTGTAATATTTTGTCGAATCTTGGACATAAATAATCTTTGTTGCGTATTACAACACCATTGAGTATCGAAAATAAAAGTAAAAATAAATAAATTCGTTTTATCAATAGCTATATGTTTTGCTCTCCATTGACGGTTTATTTTCCTTAATTGGCCATGTATATTTCAAGGGTCAATAAGGTGGAAAGATATTCGTAAAAAGGAAAGGAAGAAAAAATTAATTACTTGCTACAAGAGCGAGCTTGAAAATATTAAGGTGTTTGAAAAGAAAAAAAGAAAAAAAGAACGATAATAAAGTACAATCTGAATATCTAATTCATTGTTGTAGAGAGCTGACAAAATTGAGCAGTGTGTTGACATCTATCTAGAATCACATAGGTTCACAACATTCAGAGAAAATTACACAAATCTTCTCGGAGGTTCATGACAATATAATACTCCCTTTTGAAAAAAATAAAAAAATAAAAAAATCATAAACGTCTATTGAAGTTTAATTTTTATAAGGGTAATTAGCAAAAACATCCCTTTCATTTGCACTCATTGCGGAAATAGTTTTTATCGTTTCAATCTTGACACTTATACCCTCCTTTCTAACATTCCTTACAAAATTGGTCATTTCCATCATGTTTAGTTAAATTCTTTCGTGGAATATGGGCAATTGGCGCAAAACGTCCCTATTATTTGCTTTCATTGCACAAATCGTCATTATCGTTTCAATTTTAAAATTTGGACACTCGGATCGACGTTTCGTTGCGCAAAAGGTTCTTATCATTTATTTTCTCCATTAAAGTATTATAAAATGACTACTTTACCATCCTCTTTGAATAAACAAGTATAAAAAAAAGAAATAATATAAAAAAATTTATATCTAGAGTTCCAAATTTTTAAAAAAGTAAAAACAAGCATGAAGTAAAATAATTTAAAATGTTCTAATAAAAGAAAATATTTTATCTTACCAATTAACCAATCGACACCTACGCCCATCCCCTACCCTCTACTAGCACCACCAAAGTAATTAAAAAGAGAATTAAAAATATAAAAAAGTAAGGAAAAAAAATAGAAAGACAATAAAAAAAAAAAAATGTTGCTTATTATTCATCCAAGTTTATTTTGTCTCATATATAGGAATATATCTATTATTGAACAAAATTCAAAAGCTGACGCAGTGGGCAAGAAAATGTATGGATTTTGTTGTAACGATCAATAATCTGAATTGATAAGAAAATCATTTATACCTTTATATGAGAGCAAATAAAAAAGAAAATCAAAATTAGAATATCCCTAATATCTAGAGAAATTTGTGTAAAGAGGGTCTCCTTAAAAAAAAGAAAAGAAAAGAAAAGAAGGTGAAATAGGACATTTTCACGATTATGTAAATAGACCTTTTTATTCCAAATATTCGATTTCCCTTCTCGTTTCTCCATTTTTCTTCTTCTTAGAACACCTCTAATACATTATATGAATTGTCATCTAAATGGTATACAAGTTAAAAGACATGTTGTTTTTGTAGCATGCCATTAACGTGTAATGAATAGACGTCAAGCTCAAAATTGAACTTCGTTGAATTCTATCTACAACTCAATAGCATTGTCTAAATGTTTTTATTTTTTTGAAAAAAAATAAAATAAGATCACATTTTAAGTCCCTGTTTGACACCCGTTTAGGGTGAATTTTTTTTTTTGAAATAGTGATTGATGGAAGATTGTGTGGTTAAAAAGTAAGGAGAATTTTTGGGTTTATGTGTAATATTATTTTATTGATGGAATGTGTGGTTGAAATGAAGAAAGAGAAAAAAAATAAAAAATAGAATGAGAAAAAAATGAATTTTAAACGGGGGCTTAATGATGGACGGAAAAAATAAATCAAGTTGAGTCACTCTATCTAACCAAACTTTGAAAGTCTTCTGGGTTTTTAACATCAACTTGCAATATTCTTGTCAGATTGCATTGAGGATGAAATTTTTTTAAACCACATTATTTTTTGGCTGATGTGATTATATTTATTTAAATGTTAAATTGGATCGTATCCTCCTACTAACATGGGAGATCGTATCCTCCTACTAACATCACCCCTTATTTACATTATTTGCAAATTCACATGGATCTTAATTGGGGCTTGCATTTTTATGTGAAATGTTTTATACAATCACAAAATGTATAACATATTTAGATCTTCATTGGCACTTGCATTTTTATGTGAGATGGCATACGATCCCAAAGGTAAAGTAAAAGTTGTTCTCGAGATCCCACGTAGTTGCTGCGACTTAAATATCTTTCAAGTAAATTTATTTGAGTCTTCCGAAAAGACTTTTAAGAGTTTTGATTAAAAAGATGAGAGCGACGAAGACATTTTTCCAAAGTACGTCAACAACTTGACATTCTCGTCAAACTAACGAGAATATACGATCCATTTAAAACGTATTTTCTTCATTTTGCACTTGAATAATCTACGAATTCTTGTCAAATTAAATTAGGCTGACGAGAGTTTGCAATTTATTTAGACATTACAATCCTCCTTGTCAACTTTGCTACGCAAATTTTATTTTGGTAAAAATATATTGACTATTTAAAAAATCTACCCTTCTCAAAATTCAAACTAGCATATTCATTAATTAATGTCGCCACAAACAAAGGGCGAATAAAAAATGGCATTCATTTAATCCAACAAATTTCAGGTGCATCAATGATAACAAAGATGTTAGTCTATGAAACCTTATTCCTATCCTTGAACATGAAGTGGAAAGAACCACAATCAACCTCTTTGAGAAGAGCTAAGACATCTAAAAGTATGGTTGCAAGATCTCTTGGACAGAAAAATTAAAGAGCGCTTCCCCATTGTGGAAGGGCCACTGGAAAAGTTCAGAATTTCTTCACAAATGATCCCTAACCTATAGCCTTTATCCGATCTCAGTCCTTATTCTATTTTTTGCACACTAATATTTGAGAAGTGTTTATAAACGAATTAAATTATAGATAAATAGAAATGAGTAGTGAATAAATAAAATATATTTTTGAATTCCTCGAAATGTATGGACTAAAATGTTTATAAATGAGCCGAAGAGGTGGCTGTTCGCACAGAGACCATAGGTCAGGGACCATTTGTGAAGACAATCTGGGAAAGTTTTCCTGGTATCTTATTCAGTTTCACGCACTACACACACATATATATTATTAGGCATCAGTATTTGGGTTGAAAAGGAGAGGAGCGGAATCCTACCACTCGCTTGCTCTTCCCCAAAGAAAGAACCCTCTCTTGATTCGTCCGCCATGTCCACCCCTAGCGGCCTCCCATCTGTCTCTGATTCATCACACACGCGCACATAGCCATATATGCATCCTATTCGTCGGATTAATTATCTTTATTGCCATTTCTAATTAAAAAGTTTGAATCTTTCTTTTATTTTTTTATTTTTATACCTACCCAGTTGTCAAGGATGGACATTTTGTACGCCCATTTGATCAAAATCGAATCTTGTGCTCCTTTACTATTTTCAAATTGCCTGGAAACATGAATCTGTAGGGTGGGGTTTTTTTTTTTTTTTTTAATATTTTAAAAGGGGGCTATTGCTTTGGAAGGTATTTTTTCTGTTTGAAGTTGGAATTATGGGCAAGAGAGGAAAAATGCAAGCTTTGGAGTGTAAAAACAATGGCTTATTGTCGAATTCTCAGTTGAGACTCCAATGGAGTCCCCAAGATTGCAACCTTTATCCAGGTGGTGGGCTATTTGCCTCTGTAGGTCAAATGGACAACAATGAAAATGGCAGTTTTAAGTTTCCGTATGTCGATTTATTTGTGAAGTATGTGTCATCGCCTGAGAGGTTTAAGATTGTGGGTATGCAGGAGGAGGAAAAAGGGGTGATTAAGAAGAAGAAAAATGGGCTTGGGCTTAAGGTTAAGATTGAAAATCCTTCATTGAGGAGGTTGATCAGTGGTGCGATTGCTGGGGCGGTTTCAAGGACTGCTGTAGCTCCATTGGAGACGATAAGGACTCATTTGATGGTTGGGAGTAGTGGTCATTCGACTATGGAGGTGTTCGATAATATTATGAAGACTGATGGATGGCCAGGATTGTTTAGGGGAAATTTTGTTAATGTGATTCGAGTTGCACCTAGCAAAGCCATAGAGGTAAGTAAAAGAAAAAAGGACAATGAAACTGACAGTATTATGTTATTTAGTCTGAGTTATCATTTAGTTTCTGTCTCGGTTAATTGGGGTTTTACCTATAAGATATTCTTTATTGGTTAATTTTGACTTTCATTTTATCTTTATTTTGTTATTAGTTACTAGCCTATCTTGTTAGTTGTATTGGCTTATGTTTTTTTTATTCTGGTGGTTTATGATTAGCTGGCTATGGTTCCCTATAATACTTAAATGCACTTCACTTTTGTAATGGGCTTGAGGGTCACATATTGCTTGTTTCTGCAAGTCAAAGACATCTTTAATTATGGCTGCTTTGTATGTGTTAATGTGAATGTTACCATATGCTCGACATGTATTGCTCCTTGTAGAAGACTCAAATAGCATGTTTAGTTTGGTAACGTGGACTCAATAGTACTTGACAGAAGAAAATAACCTAAATCTTGTCAATTGTATAGCCCAGTCTTGTCCAATATTGTGTACCAAACATGTCCAAATGGTTTCTAGCATGTCCGTTGTTTCTGATTGTTGGTAATTCCCTTCTGCATTCATGATAACATTGTTTTATTTTAGCCCGTGTAATACACCACCTCGTCTTTAGTCTCGTGAACGTGTCTCTAGTGATGCCTGCTTATAGAAACCACCTTTCAGAAATGATATATATTGTTTTCTGTTATTCAGTCAAGAATATCAGATTGTCCATAAGCAGCAAGGTCTCGACAATATCTATGGCTTTGGTTTTAGGGAACAATGATTTAGAAAATATGTTAGAAAGCCTCGTATTTTTTTTTTCAGAACAGTTTATTATCTAATCTTATATCATGACTTCTAAGAAGGAATTCATGTGGCTGGACCTAAATTTGTTGGATTTTTATCTTCCCTGGGTCTAACTTTTCTTGGGGTAAAATTTTCAAATCAGCTAATTCTACTGCCCTAGAACCATGAGAGCTTGATCTTTTTCCATAATTCAAATTTCTTTTGTCCCAAATTTGCATATTCTGTCTTAAGTTTTTTTTTTTTTTTGCCCCCCTCAAGAACTTGATAAAGACCATCATCTAGTCCATCCAGCCGCAAGACACTAAGTTATGTTTATTATATACGACTATACAATACTGTGGACAAAATTTCAGTTTATTTCGGCTACTTTTTCTTTCTTAATACTATCCAGTTTTCGGGAGGTTGCCTTACCAAACAAGCCTTAAAAGGCACAGTATCTGTTTTTTCAGACGCTAGCTATTTCAAATTCCCTTCTGGAGGTTGATGGGAGGAATATTTACTAATGAACTTTTGGCCATGGAGTAAATAGAGTTTGTTGACGCCAAAAAATTGCCTAACTTGCACGTGGTCTAGGGTCTCATGTTGGGTGACTTGGCATTAATTAATTATATTAAAGGGATTGGATCAATTATATTAGAAAGTCTCATCTATCTATCAAAAAAAAATTAGAAAGTCTCATCTTAGTTTAGGTTTGATCCATTTGCCTTACTGCCCATCTTGGCCCATTTCATCATCTATAAATAGGCAAGGTAACTCCACAGTTAAATTAAGTTTTCATTTCCCCTATTTTCCATTGCACTCTATATATTATTCTGCAGTGATTTGATAGTCGGAGTGCAAATGATTACCAAACATTTTTCCTCCGACCAGCGACATTTGCCTCCTAACGGAATGTTTAATGTGTAGGTTGAATGGGAGGTGGTCAGAGTGTTGTTGGCCACATGATCGACAGATATTGAGGCTAACAAAGTTTACTACTTTACGTTTAGGATAAGACTATTTAACTCGGTGTATTATTTTGTGTCTTAAAGGTTAAATGAATTAAATTAACAAGTCACGTCAAAAGTAAATTTTCCATTTCTTCCCTTGAAAGTTATTTTAACTACAATATCTTAGTTCCCCCAGTCTCAACCCACCTTCTCGAGCCACTCACTGCAAGTCTTCCAACCTTCATTTTGTGTTTGAGGATATCTGAATGTTGGTCTTGATAGGCAGTCCGGGTGATTTGAGGATTATGGATTGAATGGTCCTCCTGTGTGTATTTACAAGAATATTCTGTTCATTGTTGCAAAATAAATCAATTATTTTCTAGCCTGCTCCTTTTTATTGTCCTTTAAATTTCTTTTTTTTGCATGTAAGGCATTACTTGTCTGTGTTCAATCTAGTTTTTAAAAGTTATAATTAAATCTGTAATCTAATGTCATAATTTATCTTTGTGAGCTGTCTTTAGTTCGATCAAATTCATGCACATTTTAAAATTTACTGTCCTATCAGATGTCTAATTTATTTTTGGTTCACACTTTTTGAGCAATTTTTGTTGTTTATTTAGTATTGCATTGTGCTTTTTACCTGTTCCTGAAAGCTGCAAGTACTTTGCAGTTATTTGTTTACGATACCATCAACAAAAATTTGTCGCCGAAACTAGGGGAACAACCCAAATTGCGTATACCACCTTCATTGATTGCGGGAGCATGTGCTGGAGTTAGCTCGACTTTAGTGACATATCCCCTCGAGTTACTCAAGACTCGATTGACCATTCAGGTAACCGAAGGCTTAACTTTCTGGAATAGCAAGTTGGATTATTAAAAATGTGAATTTGAAATTCACGTTTGACAATATTAAAGTTACTTTTAAGCACAGCCAAACATGCCTTTATCTAACTTTTCGTGTCTATGTACATCATCCTTATCGGTAGTTCTTGTTCCAATATGCAGAGAGGAGTTTACAATGGTTTGCTCGATGCGTTTATAAAAATACTATGTGAAGGTGGGCCAGGAGAGCTTTATCGAGGTCTGACTCCAAGTCTTATTGGAGTAATTCCGTATGCTGCCACCAATTACTGTGCATATGACACACTAAGAAAGGCATACCGGAAGATTTTCAAACAAGAGAAGATTGGGAACATCGAAACACTTTTGATTGGTTCTGCAGCTGGTGCTATATCTAGTAGCGCTACATTCCCTCTTGAGGTGGCTCGTAAGCACATGCAGGTTGGAGCACTAAGTGGGCGACAAGTGTACAAGAACGTGCTTCATGCTCTTGCCTGCATACTTGAACAAGAAGGGATTCAGGGTTTATACAAAGGGCTCGGTCCTAGCTGTATGAAGTTGGTGCCTGCTGCTGGGATATCTTTCATGTGTTACGAGGCATGCAAGAGGATTTTGGTTGAGAATGAAGATAATGCATAGAGAGTTGTTCTACAACTTAGATTTAAGGATGACATACAGATTCATTGATTTCAGGTCGTCTGATGTTGCATCATTTTCCTCGCTTGAAAGTTTTGCTTGGAATTATCTTTTGAGACTTGGATTTAGAGGTGAGAACAGGTGTGTTATTAGAACCTTTTCTAGCGATTTTGGTTTTTATTTTAACATGTTGAAGAATGACCAAATTTTGGGTGAAAAAATGATACAAAACGAGTTAAAGGTGTAGGTTCCTTTCTAGGCTTTTACTCTTTTACTGTTATCATGATCCTTTCTATGCTTAACCTAGTTAAGTTTAAGATTCTGTGTATATACACAAAGAATAATGTTGTTTATCATTACGATGATAAATCATTGACAGTCTACGTAGAATAATGAGATTAAACAGTTCAATTTATATGAGAGAGCGAGGAAGGGGGAAGAGAGAAAAATATGAAGAATAATGAATTGTTACATTATTGATGATTTATCATCATAATGATAAATAACATTACTCATGTGCAAATAAACGTTTTAAGGTTTTCATTTAGCACTAGAATGAACTTGTCTGTATTGTGAACTTTCAGTACTGCAGGGGTGCCAGTCGAGACATACATTTGAAATGCAAACATAGTATCGAGGAATCATATACCTAAGATTCCAATGCTTTCAATGTAACTTCTTGTGCCATTACATGGGCACAAAATTAATGATCAGAGGGCATATCCCCATATTCTTTCCGTTTCTCCTTTTTCTTTTCCTTCATTTTTTGTTTATGCCTTTTCCTCATCTTTGGGAGAGTATAATTCCACCTTTCTTGAGGTACCATGACCGTATATATTCATATCAGAATGCTTCAGCCTGCAAAAATGCCTTTTGGGAGTTTTTGCATCATACATGCAAGACTCCAATGCCCGAGTTTACGCACGAAATTAAACCCCAGATCTTGATTTTAATTTAAGGTGTAATTCCAAAATAACATGTCAAACCAAGATGCTGTAAACATTTGAACTTCCTCGAAGTGGAAGAATTTGGACATGGAAGTTTTGTTCTTTACTGAACCAAGTTAAACCCTACTGCACGGATATAACAACCCCACCCACCCACAAAGAGAAGATAAAGTAAAACGATATGATAAAAGTTATTTGCCTTACTACTAGACACATGTACTCAATTCAGACAGAAAAGGGTGACGAGCCTTGGACCAGATTTAAGAAGTATCCTTCTCAATTTTGTTCATCGCCTCCATATTCTCTTTCATCTGCTTCAGCGGCCATAATTCATCGAAGTTCTGTGTCTTCACTAGTAATATCTCAATCTACACGAGAAAAAACCGAAAACAACAAAAAAAGCGAGCTCTTAAACCAAAGGTAAATCATAGTCGAAAGGAGGAACAATGGATAGAATTCCATGTGTGCAATGGATTAAGAGAATCCCTTACTATAAACAGTCTCGAAAACATGCAATTGAATCACATTTATCCAATTTTTGAAACCCTGGACCAGGCATCAACCCAGAAAAGGTAAAGGATCCAGGGGTTCAACCAAGACTATTAATATACATCCTCTCAAAAACGCGCAATTGAATCACATATGTAATATAACATTACAACTAAACCACATATTATCATGCACCCTAACAATAACATTACTCTTCAATAGTTACAGCAAAATCTTATTTAGACTGATTGAATATCACTCAATCTTTTAGTGTGTGAGTGATATTATGTTTGTACCTACGATACCAATCAATATCACTTGATTGCGTGGGTAACATTATGATTGTACCTAGGATACCAATCGATATCACTTAATTGAGTGTAATTTTCACGAGCATATACAACAAGATATTACCCTATAGAATATGTGTATGATGCGTCTTCCTGAAATAATATTGTAAGACCAAAATCCTTCCAAAAATTGAAATCTCTGAAGTCTTAACTATGTAGGTCCACAGCAAACAATGAAGAGAAAAATTTATGGTGTTATTTCTGCATCCAAAGTCAACCCTTTTACTGGTATTTCAAAAGTTTTCAGCCAAAGCTCGGTGATACCAAGATTTTTTAACACTCAAACGATGTCTACTTTAAGAGACGCGCACACATTCAAAGACAAAATATTAAGTCATGATTGGGCAATGCTTTCAACAGAAATCTCTAGAATTGTGAAAAAACCAAATTTAGAAGTAACTCAAGAATGTCTACTTGGGCCAATTGCATATGTTGATGAACTGCATCCATTTACAATCTGTCATATTTATTTTATTAGATGAAGAATTTCGGAGTTACCTTCGCCTTGGGGATTGGCCGTTCTCCTGGTTCACCCCTCATGTCTACAGTCAACGTCCCGATTTCTGCACATGGAACAAATATATGAGTGCATATTTGGCATACAGTATTAGACCAAACAAAACATTTCATTAACAAATTTTCTTTTCTTTTCCTCTTTAATATTGTCCCTTGCTATCATAATCGACCTTAACAAACATTCAATCAAGGGTAATATTGGACTACAAAGACTAGGAAAGGTTGGAATAAGGACGAATAAAGGGAAAGCTGGGAAGGCAAAGAAAACTCCTTAATGAAAAAATAATAAAAAGGGTAATTTGAGTCTTACTTTTTTCAATAGCAAATCCGTTGTTCTTCAAAATTTCAGCAATACTGACCACTGTGGAAATAGCTAAACGCAAAATACAATGTAACTTGTTATACAATATAATCACATTAGGTTCCATTCATAAAAAAAACATACTTACCAAAATTCCTTTTAACATTAAACAACTGAAATTCCAAAGTTGCAGATAAAAAGAAATACCCATGCCAAGGCCACAGAGTTCCACTTCATTGTATTGCTGCATGTACCTCTACAAACATGATTGACTATCAACTCATTGGATGACCATATGTTTCCTCACTTATGTACAAACAAATCCCACATGTATATGACCATAAGATGCATATTATCCCTTTCACTTGCAATGGCCTTAAAAGGGAGTTAATATAGTACCGGATACGCCCACTACAACTTTTTTGGCAATAATTTTCACATTATGACAAATTATTCTCATTTTTATCTTGACAAATCAAACCATGAACTATGAACTTATAATCAATTAGGTGTGTAAGATGGATCTACCTGAAACAATACATTGGTGTTTAAGGATAAGCACAAAGTAGGTTGTTCAAGCATTGTTATTTTTATTTTTAAGCATTAAAAGAATCAAAGCTTGTTTACCTCTCAAATCAATCTCAAATGAACACTATTTACATGAATCACCAAAAGGCCAAGTGCACATTCAAATAATTGAAAGAGTCTTCAACTTCTATGATGGGTTCAAGCGCATTCATCTAACAACCTATCTTAAACAAGAAGCTTTAGATATAAAAACTAGAGAAAATGTATAAATAGGGAAGGGAAAAATGATTATATACCTCAAATCTTAAAAGCTTTTGTAAACTTCAAATTTAATATTAAAAGTTATATAGTCTAAGAAAATGTTTCAACTTTGATTCTTAGCGTAAAAACATTGTGCAATTATGAATTATACATTATGCTCAAACTCTTGAACCAATGGCCAACATCAAAGATTAATAATCACAAGAAACAAAAATATAATAAGCCGCTAATTTTAATAATTATTTCTCTCTTAACAAAATTCTTTAAAAAAAAGGGACAATTACTAGAGATAACAAACTAAGAAATTTTCAATCATGTTTAAATTTACAAGCATTATTTACTAAATAGCATGGACATTAAATATAACAAAATCTCATTTTAACTTGTAGATCTTCCTTCTGTTCCCTTTAGACACATACGTTGAATTTAATCAAAGAACAAGAATAAGACCCTCGAAATTTCTTGTTAATTACGACATTTTGCTTAACCACTCTTGAGAAAAGAAGTGCATAAAGATTCAGTCATTAGTTAAACCTCAAATACTAAACCTCTCTCAGAATAAATATATGGATATGATTTGAAAAAAAAATGCAAAATACATGTATAGGACTACAAGTAGACAAGATGAAACGAATATAGAATCATACATTTTCTAGATCTTTTTTGTAATTTACAGGATTGTTCCCAAGCAACTCAAAACGGGGGAAACGTTGAGTACATAAATATTCCGTCTTTGGCTAAACCCTAAAATGCTAGCCCTTAGATACTTGCAGATAAATAAAGAGGAAAATACAAATAATTAAAAACCATAGACCCAAAATTTTCTTGACCTTTTCCTGAGTTCTCAATATATTTTTTCAGAAACCAGTTGAAAAATATGAAAAAATGTATAAAATCTTAATATTCCACTAAACCTTAAAACACATTAAACCTGTGTGGCCGTGTCTAGATAATCAAGAACAGAAACGTAAAAAAAGATTCTTAAAATCACAGACGCATAGCTTTTCACAGTCATTTTCCTCAGCAACTCAATTTGACAAACATAAATAGTAAATAAAAATTCAGTCTTTAGCAAAACCCTCCACGGAAAAAATGCATAAATGCACATAAGAAAAATCTGAAAATCCATTTACAATTTATACAAAAAAAAAAAAATGATTCTGTTCTTCTTTTGCGATTCCGATGATGAAATATTCATGTTGTTAACTCCCTCCGTTAAGCTCTCCATTTTCTTCTTGAATTTTCGGGATACAACTTTCAAGTTTAAAAACTGAAAATCTCAAGCCTCAGTCGGAAAAGGTGTTCTTATGTGGGACTATATACCTGGGATTTTTTGATTATTGGAGTTAAAAGGAAATCGTATTCTTCACATGGGCTAACCGATTAACCCATATGCTCATCTGGGTTGATGGAATTTGGGAATGGTAATAACTTGTGATCTGGTTCTTGTTTGGAAGTTTTTTGTCATATTGAAGTTTGGGGGGGGGTTGTTTCTTTCTATTGAATTAATAATTTGGTTACAATGTAAAATTAGAGAATCAGTATTTAGCATTCTTTATCCTTTTCTTATTCTCAAAGCAAGATTTGTCCTATGGCATTGAGACTGCAGGATTTGTTTTGCCCTTTGAGCCAAGATTCAAGTCATTTTTCTCTTTTTGTTTTGGTTTTATTGAGGCTGATTTCACCTGTGTTAATTTCCTTTACTAATTTAAGACTGCGGGTTACTTAACATTATAATGGTAACTATATATTATTTCCGATTTTTCTTGTTCCTCTTAGGTTAATTTCTCTTGCAAATTACTTTTGAAATTCGAATTTCTCGTTCAAAATTGTTTTTGACGTTTTTATCACTTTATTTGATAGAACTTGAACACATTTGGAATTTCTGATTAAAATTCATTTCTCTACTCTGGGATTGATGTCAAAATGTCTTAATTATAGTTGACGTTCAACATTATTTGTCACCATTTCGAGTTATTGTCACTTTTTTAAATATTTATCACTTTTTGAATTTTTGTTAATTTATTAAATATCTTCCAAATTCAAGTTAATATGTTACTTAATAGAAGTTAAACATATTCACAAAAAGACAACATGTACAAAAAAATCATTATCCTCCGAATCTCTTTTAAGGTTTTGATTGATGTTAAATATTGTCTATTAATTTTTTGAGTTTTTGTCAATTTTTTAATTTATGTCACTTTATGGAATTCATTCCAAGGTTTTGATTGATGTTTTATCATTTTTTTTGAGTGTTTGTCATTTTTTTAAATTTTTGTGATTTTTTTGAGTATTTGTCACTTTTCTAGTGATCATTTTTTCTAAATTCTTGTCACTTTTTTGAAATTTCTATTACTTTTTTGAATAAAAAGGGTATTATATGTCACTTTTTAATAAATGTCACATTTTAATTAAAAAATGACACTTAATTTTACATAATATTTTTTATTTTCAAAATAATTTTTCAAAAGATCCCTAATTTTAGAAGTATTTTTGTAGGATGCCCTTAATAAAATGTGTATGTTTTGAGCTCGTACGCATATCTTAAAATTTACTTTTCATAAATTTATTTTCAGCAACACATTTTTAATCAAATAATTTTGTACTTACCTATAATGTTGTTACTTTTTAATCAAAAAATCATTTTTTATAAAACTATTATGAAAAATTCTACATATCATATATTAGAAAATATTGAGATTTGAATCAAACATAGGCCCTGTTTGATCAATATTTTCATTTTCATTATTCTACTCATTTTTAATCACACATTCATCAATAAAATAATATTTTTCATCACATCAATAACTTTTTTTTTCAACCACACATTGTCCATCAATTTACTATTCCAAAATACATTCTTTCTCCAATAATATCCATCAAACACACCTATAATAATTGAATTCCGTGTTTTATAAAAAGTAAATGGAAATATATTGTAGTGTTAAGAATTAAGGGCAAAATTTCACTTTGGGTCCCAACCTTTTATTAATTTGCACATATCATCCATATTGATGATTTTCATCAATTTTTAACCACTAATATTCAGTGAAAAGATTATTTTACCCTCTCAACTTGAATAAACTAAAAATGCAAAAATAAAAATAAAATAGAAAAATAATAACATACAAAAAAGTGAAAATAGATTAGTCTTCCACCATGTATAGCCGCCACCAAAATCACAATTGTCTTCTTCTTCATCTCAACCCCTACCCGAAACTCTACCACCTATCCCTAGGGGTATTAAATGAAACAAATTGTTTGCTGGCTCGACACGACTCGACAAGCTAAGGGGCTGTTTTCTTCGTATTTCAGTTTTATGTTTTTACTTTTGAATTCATTTTGAATGTTATATTTTGAGTATCCATTTTGAAATTGTTGAAAACGTATTCTTTTTGCCATTTTTAAAAATTGTTTTGAAAAATAAAGAATCCCAAAATGCATTTACTCTCTCTCTCTCTCTCTCTCTCTCTCTCTCTCTCTCTCTCTCTCTCTCTCTCTCTCTCTCTAATTGTTTTGAAAAATAAAAAATTCCAAAATGCATTTACTCTTTCCAACTCTCTCTCTTTCTCTGTAACCTGCCGGAATCCCATCCTCCAACCACCGTTCTCATCGTGGACCATTACCGATTAACTGCTCACCTCAAGGCGACTTAGAAACAACCATCAATTTAGTCCAAACAACAATTAATCGAAATGAGGGTCGTGATCATGATCAGCGCAGTCCGTTCAACCCATGGTCGCAGACCACATGGGTCGCTTTCCACTCCCTCTGGTGCACCTAACCCAACTATGGGTTAAGCCCAATTTTAACAACAGCTCGCTGCTTTTATGGATGAACTTAGGGTTGAAAACTGAAAATTTGTGATGGTGGCGGCTGTGATTAGTGATGATGATGGTGGTTGGTGATGATGATGGTGATGGTGATGGCACCGTGTGGTGGCGATTATTGTGGTGGTGGCTGTGGTTGGTGATCTGAGGGTTGTGTGGTGGCGATTTTTCTGGTGGCGGCTGGGGTGGTGGTTCAGTGACGGTAGTATTGGTTGGGGTGGTGTTGTAGTGGTTCCGACCACGGTGGTGGTTGGGGTGATATTGGGACGGCGATGGCAGCTGCGGTTGGTGGTGTTTTGAGGACGGCAATGATGGTGGTTGAGGATGATAGTAACTGAAAACAACAAAAATGCGTTTTGAAAATTTTGGCCAAGTTATAACTGTTGCAAATATGAAATTCAGCTTTCTATAGCCCATGTTTGGTTTAGTTGAAAATTTGATAAAAAAATAAATTAAAGTAAATAATTAATTTTAACGTCACATCTTATGAGATCAACTAAAATTTACTAAAAATATAATTTTTAGCAAAATCAAACATAGACTTAATAAAAGGCTGTGGCGAACCACGTTGGTGTCTTCAACTGTTGTCTGCCACACATAACCCTACTTATGTCCGTATATGTTATTGAATGTGATAGGAGGGGAGAATTGGAGATGAGCTTTAATCCCTTCTTACTAGAGCCATAATAAACAGAATGAAAATCATAAAACAAGCAAAGCATAAAACAAAGATTTACTGTGATTTACACTCCCTATAAGTTACATCTACTTGTAATGCAGATTTTCATTATGAAGAAGAACACAAGGTCTCTTCCCTCTCACTCATACAAAACCAACCTCTAAAAATTAATTTCATAAGAGGGATTGAGTTGATAGAGCATGATTAGACTCCACATAGTTCGAATAAAGGTGAGGGATTGGAGCATAATTGGATTCCACTCAAACACCGAAACCGTTAAAAAGTACAATTCTTGAAATTTTAATAATTGATGGACAGCCATGAATTTTAAGTTAAAGAATATCTCTCTCTTTCTTACTCTGCATCTTACATCAAAGATTAATCCCATGTAATAAGTATGTATTCCCTCTATATGGGAACAACCTGTTCTCAGCTCCGACACACCACAAATGGCCTTGCAGCACCAGATCTCCTTTCATCCCTGCTGTTTCCATCACAAACTTGAACACCCCAAGAGCCCTATCCAGTTGCTTCACCCCAATCCAGACCGCCTTCTCCTCGTCCGACGTCAAAATCTTCCCCATATATAAGCAAAACTTATTCTCACCATCAATTTTATGAACTCCCCCTCTAACGTCCACTTCAATGTCTTTCACACAGCCGTAAAGATAGTACAACAAAAGGGTAAACAAACATCGTGACGAATGACCTAATGCCTTAGTCAATTTCTTCTGCACTAAATTTTCTTGATGCCGGACCTCCCGATATCCAATATTCTTATCCATCAAGACATCCCTAATCTGATATAGCCCTTCTTTCATGACCTCAAGCTTCTCAACGTGCAAAATTAATCTCTTTTCTTCGCTTAAGCAGTTAATAAGATCGACTAACATTTCAAGAACATCTTCCCATTTGTGAGAAGGAGATGAGTCCTCGCCTTTTGTAGGCATGAGGCGCATCCATGAAGTTGACTCCGAGTCAGGTAATATAGCAGAATCTAATAACTTCATACAACTCACAACTATTTGTTGTGCCAAGTTAATCTCTCTACTTGTGCAGCAATGAATCAGAAAATCAATCTCAGATTTCAATCCATTCAGTACCTCCTCAAGCGCACCAGTCCATATCTGGTGCTGTGTCACTTGTGGGCAAATTGTATGCCTCACAATCTTCCTTTGCTGCGCGGAAATGCTCAAAATGTCAGCCACTTTAGTCAATGAACTCAAAGTAATCGGATCCCTTTCCCTCGGTTTAGTAAAGCACTGAAATTCTCTGCATCGTGGATCATCAGCAAATGAGGTCATCAAGTTCTTCCTCATTGTTTCTTGAACCGAAAAACACCCAATAAACGCTCTAACAAGAGACTTGAATGTTTGCATTTCGTGCTCCAGCTTATCGTCGAACATTCTTGAATGGTCATTGAGATTAATTAGTCTTCCATCAATCAAATCCACACGTTTCAACAATTGACTCAATTTTGTTAGCTTTAAGAAAGCCTTCTCATACCATTCAGAAGACAAAGCCTCTTCTTCTTCATGGGATCTTTCTTCAGAATGATAACACACCCGTCTCAAATTCATCCCCAGGTTTTGCGTAATTCTAAAATGCTTTGCTCCTAGCAGAAAATTTTGCACACATTTGCCAGCCATTTGAAGCTCGCTTCTCACATACTTGCAAACGCGCCTGCAACATCAAATCCTGTAAGTGCTAGCTACACAGCACAGGACAATATATAGAGGAGTTTTTAACTTCACGTTCTTCAATAATACTGTCTATAACTGTTTAATTTACTTTACCAAACAAACAATAAAAAGGGTCATTTCTGATGATTAACAATGGCATTTTATCAAACACATTATGACCATTTTACAACAGCGATGCACTTAATTATGTTCAAAACAAACAAGGTAGAAAATCAGGCATTGGAAGCTTTGGAAGTGCATAATCATGGCTTTTGAACCCCAGATAGAAGAATAAAAATAAAATCTGACCATATAATCTTTTTTGTTGTTTGAAATACCTCTAAAACTTGAAACTTGAATAAGAACCTATAGTGGGTGAGAATCTACTTCGATAAATTCCAATTGTAACCTACCTGTTACCACCAGGGTAAACAAAAGACCGATATGAGTCGATCCGAGCAAATATTGAGCCGACATTGAGCTTGATTCCAAAATCCCCGGCTCATGATGTTCTCAGCTTTGAGAAATATATGTACTAGATTGTAAATTGGCACAGAATATGCTATGATTTTCTTGTTGCTTCTATAAATTTACACGTGATTTACAGTAAATTTTCTATTTTTATATTTTTAATATTCATAGTTCAAGTTAAATTTGCGATTAAGATAAAATAATCTGGTATTTGAAAATATGCAAGAGCGTATTGTTCGATATTGTGGACTTTCTCGCCATAGTTCAAAAGCTTAATAAAATTGTTTTACAACACACTTGCATTACATTGAACATTGACTTTGAGAATCAGAACTCATAGAAATTTAAACTGAGATGAATTTTGGGATTTTAAAATACTGAAATTTATGAAACTTGTAAAATGAGTAGTTCAATTTTTTTTTCGATAAAAAGCAAAATTTCATTGAACTTGAGAAGAATTACATCAGTGCATCATGCTTAATAATGTATGAAACAAAATTCGGAAGATCACTCTATCACACTATCAAGCCATTGAGATGTCATGAATGCCTAACTAGACAATGTGCAACTGAATTAGATAGACAACTTTTATGCTTTACATTAATATTCAAGAATCTGTTCATTAACAACCGAATCTCATGTATCAGGTTTCCCTATAGGGACAAAATGAGTAGTTAACTTTTAGGAGTTGCAAAATATATTTTTATTAAGGGTATGTTTGAACCACATTATTTTGGAATAATGTATTCTAGAATAGTAGATTGATAAAGAATGTATGGTTGAAAAAGAAAGAAAAATGATTGATGTGATGAAAAATATTATTTTATTGAAGAATGTGTAGTTGAAAATAAGTAGAAAAATGAGAATAAAAAAAAAAGTATACCAAGCAAGGCTAAATAAATAGTGGTCTTCTATAGTAACATACTCTAATGCTTCAAGACTACGAAAAATTACAAACTAAAAAACCTCGTAGCCTTGAATATTCTCCAGATGCTTGGTGAAATTTGAGCGATCAAGTAAATGAATTCATGCAAATATCAAAAAAATAAAATTCAAATATATACAATATAACGGCTGATATGCAAAAGCATTGAGAGCTAGAAATGATGTATTTCTATGATCGGCCAACTAGACATTAATAATACAAGATTTCTGCATTCTCCCCTTTTCCCGTTTACAGATACAACATTTTTCTTTTTTTACTTTTGTGATTCATTAGTTGAATTTATAGGCGTGTTGAGTGTCCAAAAACTCCTATGCTGTCCTTATTCAGTATAACACAACTCGAAGGAACCCGGGTTGTGGCTCGGTGTAGTCGAGGCCTTCCTCCTCTAGTAGGTAGTGCTGAACAGCAGCAGGAAGCCTAAAAGGAATATGTGAACCCCTCGTGTGGTGACCTGTCCCAACACATATGTAAACCAGCAATCGCTGTTCTGCTGACCTGGCAACATTCTTCATTACGGCAAGCACACGCTTGAGGACATGAATAGCTTCGCTTACATCCATTGCAGGTCAATCACCTTCTCTCTCCCGCTGGCCTGCATCTCCGGATTCCTGCACAATATTTCATCATGCAAATCCGACATGACCTTCGCACCCACATTACCAAAATGTCACCAAGGCAAGGGAGAAGCAGTATAGTGAGTCAAGGAGGTGTTCATACTGAATTAGCACCATCGGTCTCCAACCCAATGTTACATAAGCAAGTAGGTCACATTGTCACAATCTTTAAAAGGATCAAACTGGTTCTCAATTTTTCATTATAGTTGCACAATCAGTTCCTGATGACGAAAATTTTCCAAATCTCTGTTAAATCTGCACGTGACCCTCACATATCCAATTTTATGAAACTAGATTTTGCTTTCGATTCACATGGCATCATCAAATGAAATTTTTAAAAAGGTTGCCAACCAACTTGCTACTACAGCAATAGGTTGTGAACCCATGGTGCAATCTTTTCTAATAATACATATGAGGATTATTATTCTAGATAGGTGTGTTGTAATTTTTTCCATCCTCGGGGTGAAGTAATCTAGGATAGCCCATAAACTTTGGAAAAAAGACGGCGTCCATGTTGAGTCCAGATCTGAAGAATAAATAGTTTAAAGTGCAGGCATGGCTCGACAAACCTCTGACGATAAATAGATTCCTGAGCCTTCCCATGAGCTGCTTTCATCTGCATATTGTGCAACTGCCTTTTGACACTCAACTCTTTCGCTAAAGCCTTGTTGCCAATTAAGTATGCCTGGCAGGCCTAATCTTACACAAAACTTCAGAGGTCATAGATCAAACACTAGGTAACCATGCAGCAATTTGCACTCAGACATGCATATATCAACAATACTCTGCCAACTAATTTGCCCAACAAAGAGCATGTTCACGTAAAATATCACCCGTGACATCAAAGTTCATGTCTTCAACCTGAACCGCATTGGCTTAATCTTAGATTTGGTTAAAGAATTATAAAAGCCTATAGTTAATTTGTACATGGTAGCATATTTAAGCCAATGGGAGAGATGGACTGAAAGCCACATGAGGAAAGACCCATCTAAATTTGAATTTTTTTGCATCCAGGTGTAAGCAAGTGTACGTGTTCATGCATGTATAGAAACACACACACAGTCAGAGAGGGTGCGAGCTTGAATAGACTTGTTGATTCTATCCTCACTCCAAATAAAATGTGACTCGTGGAGTGAATGCAGCATTGGCCAGTGCAGATACCACAAGAGTCATTTAAGACCATTCAATGGTTCTTTCAACAGCTTGTGTTTTTATATAATCAGCAATCTTGTATTTATATGTTATTGATGTATTCAATGGCCAATGACCACCTCCCCACCCCCAATAACCTTTTCTCACTGGAATAAAATGGAAAACTAACTTCAAGGATTTTAAATGAACAATGAGAAAATTCTTTTTCTGCAAGCTCTCAGCTTACATTGGCTACCTGTCTTCAGTGGCGACCTTTGGTCTTTTGATTAGAGTCGGGGTCGTGAGAGTATATTGTACTGCCCTGTCATTGTACAAGTTTCTCAATTTTTTTGTCTTCTGGTTTTTCCCTTTAGTACATCCTCTCATTAAACATACCTGTTCAAAGTATGCATTACATAGGCGTGCATGATCACAAGCCTCTTCCCGCATTTCTGAGTGCATATTTGCTGCAATCTCAATTAAGTAAAAGACATATACATGAGGAAAGTATTTAAACCACAAATAAGTTTTTTTAAAAGAGCAATTTGATTTATTGCCTCAAAGGTATGCATGAGCTGATCCCCAACTTTGCACTCTATCACCATAGGTGCCCCTGCCCTGGCACCTCGTGTAAGAAGTAGACAGGACTTGTGAACTTCCACTCGATCTAATGCTGGTGTTGGAAGAACCATTTCTATAATACTTCCAGATGTTAGGAGATGCCAATGTTTTAACAGCTGATGCAAAATCTATAGCACCTCTAGAGGATATGGAAGAACTAGAATTAAACAAGGGCGTGCTTTCGTTTTCTGGAAGTGCAGGAAAATCCAAAGCACTAAGATTTGGAGCAGACAAGGCCTTTGAATTCAGATTTTCATTCAAGCCCCCATCAACCTGTTGCTGCCAAGTTAAAGTAAAATAAACATCAAGCAAACATTCATAGTTCAGAAAGAATCTACTTTAGAAATTCTTGGAATGAAGCTATCCTACAAATGCTTCATTTTATTACAAGAAGTCAAGCAACTAAAGCACATCCTACATAAATTATATGCATGAAAAAATAGGTCAACTAAAATAGTTGAGAGTCAAATTCCCCGTGATATTTTTCTGAGCTACAATATTGCCAACAATATTATATGCTAAGGTTCCGAAGGTTGAATTCAAGTCCAAAATATTGACAAACGAGGAAAAATATATGATGCCATGAATGGTCGAAAGAATATGGCTTCTCAGGAATTGATTGTAAACAATGATCAAACAAAGGAATCTCTGGGAATCACATAACCGCTCATGAGGTTGAATATATAAAAGACATAAATATGCAATACAGTTCAGTTATTAACACAATTTCACACTCGATTAATCTTTTTCCTTGAAATAAACAACTTTGCACTGGATATTACTAAATTACTTGACGGATGACATTTTGTCACTATCCGATAAGAAGTGAAATTGATAAAACAATATTCTGCAATTCAGGAAACACGTGGGAGAGAGAGGCTTCTTTTATTTCTGCAGAACATATTACTTATGGTAGTTGAAACCTAGGCTCAAAATTTTAAGGGCCTGCTTGCAAGTTTTTTTCCAGTTGTTTTAATTGTTTTTGGGTGGCACTATTCATATGAGGTTAGGAAAACCAGTGCTTGTTAGTTTTTTGGGGGTACCGGTTGTGTAGTGTAATTTAGGTTGTATTTCTCAACCTGTCAAATTGGTTTACAAAATTACTATTCTTTATATAAGGTTTTTTTTAAATAAGATTTTAAAAAGGCATATTCTTTATATAATGAATGCCCATATCTTACAAAATATTTACTCTCAACATAACTTTACGATTTTACTCTCGTATTTTATAAATTGTTTAAGAAAATCCTGAAGAGAGTAACAACAATATTTTTTCCAATATGATTGCATGCTGACTGCAGTCCACCAGTTATGAAATAGTATCGTGCGTGAATTTGATATTATTTAGATGCTATAATAAGACAAATGGATGGCTCAATACCAAAATCTTCGGTGATCAACATCGAAAAAGTAATTGTACTCTTTTTCCATTATTTAAGTTTTGTATCATTGAGTTTGCTTGCAAAGTTTTAGTCAGGCAGCATCTTAACAATTAACTGAAATTCTTTTTCCTTTAGTTTGTACTCTCTTCGTCTTTTTCTCAAACAAGATTTCTAGAAAGACAAATATTGTATAATTAGTCATTAAAGGGAAAGTGTTGTAAATTAAATATTAATTATTGAATGACCATTGTTTATTGCAGCCATAATATCATGACTATTGTACCCTTGCGACAATAATTCTTACCTATAAATATAGGACTTTAATTCTAAAAAAAAAAAACATACAAGTCTATTAACTCTCTATTTTCTTTTCTATTTCCCTCTAGTTTATGACGTATTTTAGGTAAACATGAACTACTTGTTCCGTTAACAATGTCCCGTTTTTCTTTTGTGCATAAACGTACCATAACAAGATTTGTACGACTTAACGTAGAATTCAAGTAAACGTCGACGTCAATATGAACATTCACGTCAAGTTATTTAAGATTAGAAGAAATGGTATACAAGTGTAGAGATTAGTTTTTTGTTCCTTCTTTTTTGAGAAGTTATGCCAAATCGCCGAGTTTGATTTAATTAGTACCTTTCGACCTTTCAATTTAATTTATTTTAGTCTTTTTTAAAACTTTGCATCTTAGTACAAGTTATGCCAAATAGTCAAGTTTGATTTTTCCACTACCAAATATATTCATGCTATATCTTTGCCAAAACCTACATTTACATCAGCCTAGGGCTAGGGGTTCTCTTCTAATAAAAACTTGATTGAGTGACTCAAATCAAAAATCTCGGCAAATAAATGTGCTAATCTTTTCATTTCAAATCAACGTAAAATTAACCTAGTTCAATAAACTCAATATTTCACTGTTTCATGCACTCACAGTCACTACATAAAAATAAATCACACAACACGAGTGTTTCTTTGAATACTGTATACTAAACATGGGTGGTTCGAGTTTGTATCGAAAGCAATACAGTGAACAACTTCCTGGACCCAACTGAGCACGAATTCAAGAGAGAATTGTTACCAAAATTACCAAGAAAAATAATAACTCAAGTGTCAAAATCATGATTAGATAATGACAACCTTTGAATAAAATTAAATAATTAGGTACCCACAAAGAGTATTGTATCGCGTCTTTCGTCGTGATTATGAAGTTTTTAGAATAGAAACAAAATACGCATAGTGGTTGAATTGATAAGAAGCACGCATTATCAGGCGCAGTACTTGAGTCTCGTCTGGTCTTTCACTCACTGATGAGCATCTTCTTCTCGTTCCTATCCACTTTTCTTATCCTTTCTTATTGCCACTCATTCCTCTCTAAGTGGCCCACCGGTCAGCCATGCACTTGCATAGGGTTAACGTCGTTTTCTAACCGTCACAGATTTTTAATTTTTTTTAGAATACAGTGCTTACAAGATAAGTTCTCATCCACCTCTCGTTTCATTTCGTTTTTAAAATTAACGATTTGGATGATGTGACAAATAAAATCCTTTATTTCAATCTCCTAGAAAAGAGCTTGGCTTAGTATTTGATGAATTGGTGCAAGTGCCCAACAAAAAGGGTGCATTGGGAAGAAATCGGGAGCGTCGATGACTTTGTTAAAAGGGATCAAAGAAGATTCACCTAAATAACTTCAATCTCCTAGTACGTAGAAGAATCTGGTAGAAGGTAAAGAGTTATTAGGACCCTCAAGGTACTAAGAATCGAGAATCTCAGAAACTTAAATAAACAGATAGATGAATGAGAACGTAATCGATACGATTCAATCGTAGAATTATCAAAATACATTTTTGACAAATTAGGTCATTTTTTTAATTTTGATAACAACCCTTTCTACCTGAGTAATGTCATCAAACTTTTGACCGCACCTACATCGAGGTGACTCTTTACCTAGTGTTAATGAATAATGATGTCACCTTCCTTCTTAATATTCAAACAAGATTAGTAGGTCATACTATGATTATATAGTCAAATTTACTAAGAAGATAAGGATGTACTTATTGAGATTGTGATTAGTCTCTAGATTATTCCTACCTCTTCAAGAAAGAAAGGCCAAAAAGAATCAAAAGAGATTGTCAAATAACGCCTACTTAAATTGGACAAAGGTAAGAGAAGCCACAAAACTCTAAAACAATTTTGTTTAAAAGATTACGCAAATTAATCTTGTAAGAAAGATATCAAAATCATAAATAGATCTTATTACGTGTTTGAAGACACCTTATATCAAGGGAGGGGTTAGAGGACACAATTTTTATTTATTTATTTATTTTTATACTGAACTGATACATTAAAAAGGAACCAGCACCCACCCTCGACCCCTTCCTTATATGTATTTTTTGAAGTACAACAAAGTAATAAATTAAGAAACAAAAACTACTATAAGTTAATTTAGTGATTTCGATCTTAACGAATCCATCCCTATTTTGAACTTCATTATTTAAAATTCATTTTCAATGATATCTTTTCTCAATAAAATAATTTTACATGTAAATTAAACAAAAAAATCTAATTGTTACAACTTTTCTCCAAAAAAAAAAAAAATTAAC
>CAIGRB010093180.1:29394-40467 GCA_903798255.1 Fraxinus quadrangulata | reverse complement strand
CCCCTTAATATTAGAAAATGAAAAGTAGAACTTATTATCTAAGAAAAGGAGCCCAACGCATGAGTTTTGACCGTTGAATGTGGGCGACCATTAGGCTTGGATTAACCCATCTTCAATGACAAATGCATGGCCATTGATTTTAATTTCTGTGTGGATGCACATCATGCATGCACCTGTCAACCTATTTGTACAAAATCATATGTACAAGTAAGTTATTTGATTAAATATATACCCAAGACAGTTCATTGAACTGCCACAAGTCTTCCTCATTTTCCGAAGTTGCTTCATTCCCTTTGATTAAGTATTGAATATAAAGAGGAACGCTATGTCATCTAACTTTCGATTTTGCCAACACTTCTCTACATCCATTTTGTATGACTTCATCACAATAGGTGTACCCGATGTGATTCATTTATGTCGGAATCCTCCAAATCTAGACAATATGGCTTCAACATGCTTATATGAAAGACTCGGATAAATCTTAATGCTGCTAAGTGTTGGAAAAAATGGTTTATTGGGGCTGTTTTGGTATAATTTTGAGTGTGACCCGTTCATTCATTTTAGAAGATAGAAGTTGATTTTGGCTCTCCTCCGAAAAAATATCTAAATCATATATTTATTTGCCAAAAATGATAATCGGGAGAATGAGAAATTGAAGCTCAAAGTTGTTGACTTGAAAGGAGTTTAAATAGACAGTTTCATATGCATGAAACTAGAAAGTTCAAATGTTTCACACATATGAAACACATTGCTTAGGGGGGAAACTATATATAGTTTGTCCAACATAGTAAGATTATAAAAGCAATGACCACTTTATATAAGGTTACATTTTGGAATGGTGTAATCTTGTGTGGCATAGAAACTCTTTATATGTGCATGCGCAGAGGGGGTGCGAATCAATGATCGAAATTGTACATCGAATCTTAAACTTATGTGCGAGTACAACCCGCGTACATGAATGTCGGACCGAATGAATCAAAAATTGGCTCATTTGGAGTGTTCACGTTTTGCTTTAATTTTGCTTCCTACAACTGACCTATGATATTCTAAAACTTTAGAAACTCCTAATTTATCTCTGTGTTAATGAAAAGATTAACAGTCAAAATCATGGTGGCCAATGGTCATAACACTAAAGACTCCTGGCCTGTTAATTCTATTACAACCTATTTATACAATCAATATTCATCCACTCTACATGCGAAAATACTCTTTGCGAATAGTGCTTCTAGTTTCTATTTACTGATTTTCTATCTTTCAGTATTTTCAGTTTTCATCCAGAGTCTTGGTAATCCGTTTAGATATATATTAATTTCGCCGGTGTACAAATCAAGTGCTAAATTTCTACAAGTTTCTCCATTGTATCTTGGAAAATAGACGCTCGTTAAATATATACTCCTTGTGAATAGTGCTTCTAGTTTCTATTTTCTGATTTTCTATTTTTCAGTATTTTCAGTTTTCATCCAGAGTCTTGGTAATCCGTTCAGATATATATTCAGTTCGCCGGTGTACAAATCAAGTGCTAAATTTCTACAAGTTTCTCCATTGTATCTTGGGAAATAGACGCTCGTTAAATATATACTCTTTGTGAATAGTGCTTCTAGTTTCTATTTTCTGATTTTCTATTTTTCAGTATTTTCAGTTTTCATCCAGAGTCTTGGTAATCCGTTCAGATATATATTCAGTTCGCGGGTGTAGAAATCAAGTGCTAAATTTCTACAAGTTTCTCCATTGTATTTTAGGAAATAGACGCTCGTTAAATCCTCAAATATTTACGATGAGAGAGTGAATCTGTTTTAAGGAAACTGTGTTTACACAGGCCTCAATTTGCATATTTGTTCTCCTTTGGTGATCAATATATTTCTGTAATTTATTTAATGTTTTATCTGTATTGTTTACTAAGAGTTTGTTCTTTTTCCAGTATATTAAATAATTCTGTCATTATATTTTGTCTAACAAACTTAAAACAGATTCATAAAAAGAAAAAGCTGGTGATTATTGATTCTCCTACATAGCTGTTGGTAAGGGCATTGTCAAGAAAAAAAATTCCTTGACACCGCTTAAAAGAACTTTGAAAGGTAAGGCAATCTTTAGACGAATTTTTTATGTAATTTTGCATATTCTATTCACAAAATAGTTGTGCATAATTTGTTGTATTTTTATACTAAATTTGTACGATAAACTATACGTGTATGAAACTAATTAAATGGTCATCTCACTGCAAATGAAAAGGTTTAGATGTGTGCATAGTTATGTGTGCTCATGTTCTCTCTATTTGGATATTCAATTGACGCAACATACTGACTTCAATCTTGAAACCAATTAAGTTGGTACATGTTTTGAAAGCATTCTGAATCCTAAATTGTGTTTGGGTCCATGTGTTGACTTTGGTCAAATTTGTATCTTCAAATTAAAGATAGTTTGATTGAAGTACATTATGAGATGCAATTTCGGATGAAAGTGTCTTTCATTTGTATGAAAGTGCATGGATTTTCACGAAGCATTATATTTCCTAATCAATTTATATGATGGAATATAAAAAAATGGACATTATATATTTGATAAATGAATTCAGCTTTAAAAAAATCGATAAACTCTAAGTTCAAGTCTACCCAAAATTGTGGGGGTTATCAGTAACTCCTGCGGACTTATATAAAAAGTTTAAGACTTATAGATACAACATTACTACTTGTACATGCATTCAGGAATTGTGAGGGTAACATATTTTACGAGTTACAGAAAGACTTTTTATGAGTGAGAAAATGTAGAAAGCCCTTATACCAATTTTATAATTATAAGAATGGTTCACAAAATATGATGCACTCTAAGTCAAAAGTGGACAAAGAGATGGAAATTGATTATTGCATTTGTATTGGATGTGCAATAATAATAGTTAGAACATTTAAAGAATGTTCATAAATTGATGAAGTGGATACTGGTTCAATTGTAAATTGAATACCCATGATTCGAAATCGACCAACAAAATTATTTGACTAGTGCAATAGTATGTTAGAAATCCTCCAACCATATTGGTTAGTTGGAAGATGATATAGCTTTAGATAAGCTAGTGAGAAGTATGTGACTCCATAAGAAGATTTCTTAGTTTGTGATAATTTGTATCTATTAAATCAATTGTGATAGCTATCTCTATTTATTGAGATACGGAGTCACTTGTAATGGTAAAACGACTACTCTCAACAGTGCGGATCCGTGAACCAAAATGGTTAATTAGAGAGTTAGTAGGAACGTCATCGAAAAGAATATGACTTAAGCCCTTTAAGGAATGAATCAATACAAAGGAAATCCAACTTAGTAACTGGATATCCCAAAATCTAGATTCAAAGAGACAATATAATTATAAAGACTTAGTAAAATCACTGTGGGGGAATAATACCTCGTGTCCATTCCTATGATACAACAGTAATGACATAAGGACGAAGAATAATCAATAGACTTTTAATGATTCATATGTGTCAAAATTCAAGCGAAGTAATGTAGTTTACTTGTAATAAAAAATCATATATGTGAGAGAGAAGTAGGGTCGCTTCTAAAGGAATCGTGTGGGGCTCAATTCTTAGGAACTCTCACAGAATCGAGCATATGTTCATGGCCATAAACAAACATAACAATGAGAATTCAATTGGATTGTATTGTATTAGGAAGAGAGTTATGCTAGGCATACCTAATAAGTGCCATAATTGACAAATGGCAGCCCTTATGCCCATAGACGAGCCGCCATTTGTCAATTATGGTACTCATTATGTAAAATGTTATGCACAAATAGTATTTTCCTTAAGAAGAATCATGTGTGGAGTATATCATCGTTTACATAAACGACAGAACAATTCAAAGATATCGCGTCTACTGATTAGCTAGTAAAGTAAACATGCTTTTACAAGGGAATGTTCAAAGGGTAATACCTACCAAACTTATGTAGGTTTCAACTATTGAACTATATCATCAAGTCTTTATGTCTCCCATTTTCATGTCGCTCCCAATTATCATTCATGTGAGGGGTTGTTGGAAAAAATGGTTTATTGGGGACTGTTTTGGCGTAATTTTGAGTGGGACCCGTTCTTTCATTTTGAAATATCGAAGTTGATTCGTGTTCTCTTCTGGAAAAATATCGAAATCATATATTTACTTGCCAAAAATAATAATCAGGTAAATGAAAACTTGAAACTCAAATTTGATGACTTGAAAGGAGTTTACAGAGACAGCTTCATACGTATGAAACTGGAAAGTTCAAAATGTTTCATACGTATGAAACATGGTGCTTAGAGGGAAAATTATATGTAGTTTGTCCCACTTAGTAAGATTATAAGAGCAATGACCACTTTATATATGGTTACACTTTGAAAGGGTGTAATCATGTGACATAAATGCTCTCTCCACGTGCGCGAGAAAGAGGGTGCAAATCAAGGATTGAAATTGTACATCAGACATTGAACAAGTGTGCGAGCGTGACCCGCGTACACGAATGTCAGATCGAATGGACCAAAAATTGGTACTTTAGGAGTGTCCACGTTTTGCTTTTATTTTGTCTGCTTCCTCCAACTGATCTTTGATATTCTAAAATTGTTGAAACTCCTAATTTTGCTTGTGTTAATGAAAAGATTAGCAGTCGAATCAATGGTGGTTAAGGCCATAACACCAATAACTCCTGGCCTGTTAATTCTATATAGCCTACTTATATAGTCAATATTTCTCCACTCCACATGCGAAAATACTCTCTACATATACTGCTTCTAGTTTTTGTTTTCTGGTTTTCTATCTTTCAGTATTTTCAGTTTCCATCCAGAATCTTGGTAATCCGTTCAGATGTGTATCCAGTTCGTCGATGTAAAAATTCAGTGCTCAATTTCTACATATTTTTTCATTGTATCTTGAGAAACAGACGCTCGTTAAATCCTCAAACACTTACGATGAGAGAACGAATCTGTTTTAAGAAAACGGTATCACTTTGGAGATTTGTTCTCTTTTGGTGATCAATATATTTCTGCAATTTATTTACGGTTTTATCTATATTGTTTACTAAGAGTTTGTTCTTTTTCTACTATTATGATTCGTCTAACACTAAGAAGGTCAAGGCAAGAGGAAACCCTTCCAACCTTAGCGAGAACTAGAAATGGCCATTCATATTTTCGAACCAAGCCCTTGTGAATGTTGCAATAGGCTTTAAACTATCAAGATATTACTTTCACAATAACATGATCGCCAACATTGACTTGCAATGACGTCCATTTTACCATCTGCCAATTCTTCATTCGTATATGTGCCTTTTCCAAACAAGATAGAGCCAAGTCAACATAATCATCCCAAGACTTTGCCATTTTAATTGCGCAGCGACTTTTGCCTGCGTCAACCGAAGTGGAAAGTGTGGGGGTGTAAGTGGATGTTGCCTTGTAGCAAGCTCAAATGGCCTCTTTCCTGTGGCCTCACTTTGCTGCAGATTATAAGAGAACTCAGCAATTTCAAGGAGTTTAGCCTAATCACACTGAATGACAAAAGGAAGAGACTTAAATTTGATGATATTTAAATCCACATATTTAATGGTTATTTCTTTTAATTCAAAAGATTTTTGATCCAATGGTTGTATCTTCTTGTACATTTTCATGAAACAACTTATACATTTCTTGTCAAATTACAACCCTTTTAAAAATCAATACCTTAGGACGAATGACCTCATCCAAAAGGTTATATATAGGGAGTTTTCCTTTGCAATTATAATCCATTTTTCAGATTATTTACTCTCAAAGTTTCCATCTCAAAATTCTGCATTTCTTCTTTTCGATTCAAAGTTTGGTTTAACTTGGAACGAATCATGCTCCATCATGGAAGGCAGTTGCTTGAAATTCTATGAATTTGACCAACTCGAATTATTTTCGAAGAAACTGTAACTTTATTTTAATTTTTCGAATAGTTATGCATGATTAAATATTTGCATTTATGAACAACACCACATTTATGTTCAACTAGGTGAACCTACTACATCTATCATAAAACCATACCCCCATGGCCAGCACACACTGCTTAGATGGTGCTATATATTTGGACCACGGATTTTGCTACTTATACATAAAAAATATACATAATGAATTACATAATATGACGTGGAGGGAAAATATATAATGAAAAAATTGATTGTATTTTAAACTGGCAAATGGTAGAGTGTCACGTGGTATTATGTAATCCATTATGTAAATTTTGATATACATATAGCAAAATTCTTGGACTACTATACGTTTTTTTGTTATATATAATTTCTTAATTCAAGATATTATAAATTTGGTAACCATTCCGTGCCCTAAACCACCCTTTCAATAATCAACTTTTTTAAATTTAAAATATGGCTAAATTCGATCAGCCTCCCAACCACCATCAACCCTTTGTTGGTTCAAATTCTTGAGCCACGAAAATGCACATGGATGGATGGTCCCTCAACAATTAATATTCAAAAAGTTCCATTTATCTAAATACCAAAATTCTAGCAATATTCTAAGAGCATCTAAAACATTTTATAGCATCCTATTTAAAGATTGTGCAAGTATTTGCCTTAATTTCTATTTCATCCAACCATCCAAATAAAAGCTGAAAGTTTTGCATACCCTTATTTTAATTTGAATATCTTCCCTTTTTCATTTCATCAAATAATATATTCCACATTAAATAAATATGAAAATATTTGTCAACATATAAGAATTTGAATTACACCTCTTAAGTTGAACTTTTAAGATGAAATCACAACTTCCTGGTATGATACTAGAACTCGCTAAACTCCAACAAGTAATTTGATTTGATCTTACAGTGAATGTTAAATGATAACACATTAAATAAAAATAATAATACTAAACAACAATAAGAATTGGACAACTCTTTTTATCAATGTTGACATTTTAAGATGGAACATTAATTCTCTAATACAGCTTTCATGCCTTATGTTCAGTCACTAATTAGTATCAATAAATTTTCTGTAGCATAATGTACAAAAATTTATGTTGTATACTAATATGTTTGGCTAAGATTAAATAAGGAAGCTTTGAAATAAATAATTGTTTGTTGATCAAAGTTGTTTTTAAAAGTAACATTTATTTACTTTATTGTCAAAATATGTAATTTTTACTTTATATGTGTAATTCTCTCTTCTAATTTAAATTTTCCATATCGAGTAGTAGTGCAAGGTGTCAAAATGAAATCAAATACTTCCTCAGTCCTATTAGATAGACTTGTTTCTAGACTAAGAAAGTATAATTAATGCATTTGAAAATATGATTTTTTTCTTACATTTTTCCTAATATAGCCTTACATTAAATATAACAAGTCACATTAAATAACAACATATTAGAAAATTAAAAAGTTATCTGTGTTTTCAATAAGAAAAGTCGCCTAAAATTTGGAATAAGAAAAAGAAAAGAAAACATATTTTTATGGAACGGATGAAGTATCTGAATTTGAGTCTTGCCTTTACCAATGTATCAAAAATTGTGCAACAAATTTTGATTAAGACTAGGAGTGACACGAAGAATGCACAAATTCCAATCAAGATGTGGACACCACCAATCCCACTTAAAGTTCCCATAACTTGCAAACTTCCACACCGAACCCCTACCTTGAAGATCTCTTATCAACTACCACAAAGATCCAAATATTTATATGAATTATATAGAAGTATATCCAAAAAAGTATTATCAAGATTCTTGAACTAAGAATTAGGCCAACTTGACCAAAGCTAAAGCACATTCAAGAGTTTGATGAAATGATGACATTAGGCTAATCTAATATGCATATATTTTAAACTAAAATTTAAGACTAATCATTAAATGAGTTGGGCAAAGAGAAAAAGGAAAGTTGGGGGTATGGAGACTAATATAAAATATACAAAAGCAAATAAGTAATGGACCATCTTAAGATTTAATATTTCTAACTAGGGCTACAGTCAAAGATGTACTCTCAAAGTGTGTGTGTGTGTGTTATAAGTTATTGACCATCTTAAGATATAATATTTCTAACTAGGGCTACAGTCAAAGATTTACTCTCAAAGTGTGTGTGTGTGTGTGTGTGTGTAAAATTATCATTTTTAATGGAAATGATGGAATTTGATTTAAAATTTGTTTGCATCTCCTAATCTTATGGCTTTGAGCACATGTGATTGTTAAAAAAAAAAGTTGAATTTCTATTTAAAACACGTCTTTAAGATTTCTTTTTGACACTTGGTTTGGTGTGTTTCTATGTAGAAAAGAAAAAATAACAATCACGAAAATGCCTCTAACTTTGACTCAATTACAAAGAAATTCCAACAGAAAAAGTCGAATAGAAACATTACTAGGTCACATGAACTTTAGTTTTTTATAATTAATTCGTTTCATTGTTTAATATATAGATTTGTAGGCTCTAGTCTCAATCTTTTGCTATGTATAGCGATTTTTGCTAGTTGGAAGTTCGGATAGTCTTTCTCTTAAGAACTTTACATTTGTCTTGGTTTATAATAAAACTCACAACCTTACACGAGGTTTTATCCAAAAGAAGAAGAAGAAGAACATTAAACTAGAATATGTTTTGCTCGAACTTAAAAGTAATTAATTATTTGTAGCAAAATTTTGTTACCAAACATGTAATTAGTTGGGAGTTATATTCAACTTACTTAAGAGAATAAATTAATTGAATATTATGAAAAGTAATTAAAGTAAAATAATATATTAAAATGTTTAAAACAACCATAATCATCTTGTTTTCCTTCGGAATTGGACGGTCCAAGAAAAATGCTTTGCTCAACAATGAGAGCCCTCAACGAACACGCAAGCCTTGGCTATAATTAGTGCGTGTGTGTGTTTAGAAATACATATACACAATATATAGTTGGTCAAGATTCATATTCCATTCCTATAATTATAATAGAGTATTTGTGGTAAACTACGTTAGCCACTCAATTCACGAGGCAAATCCATATAATAATAATTTGTAGAAAAATCAGAAATCGAAGTAACATGCATAAGAGGTTGGGCAATGGGCATGGAGATGTTACATGTATTGTCGTTTAGGCTAATATAAATTTTTTTTTTTTTTTTACAATATTGATATTTTAAAATGAAACTTCAAGACATAATATGCTCTTGTTTTGACATTTTTTATTTTAAAATTCTTTTTTTTACATATCATTTTCAACTACACATTTATACAATAAAATATTTTGCAAGTAAACTTAATTTTTTTCTATTTTTTAATCGTACATTTCCCAAAAATTTACTATTCAAAAGTGCCAATTAATAGCCATCAAACAGGGGCTATATAATTTCATAATTATAATAGACTTTAATTGACATTGAGATTTTTGAAACCATAGGCCAACTTTGTACAAGGCCCTCTATATAGTATATACCCTTGATTATTTTATAAATACTGGAAATTACAGGAATTCAGAGATTTAAAGATTTCAATTCATAAATCAGAGGTTATGTTTACTAATTCAAAATTCAGAGATTTTCTTAATTAATTAATATATAAATAAATATTTTTANAATTAACAAGTACCTTTGCTTGCTTTGTGGGTTGGTCAGAAACAGTTTGAAAAGTAGAAATTACATGTAACTAGAATTTTAGAGATTCAAAAATCAGATTTAAAGTTTGTTTATACAAAAATCAGATTTAATTCAAACTTTTAATATTAATAATAATATTATAAAATTAGTTAATCTACCCTACACAATTTCAATCACAAACTCTGTCTCTCTCTCTCGCCAATGTGTTTTCTCTTCTCTCACCCTCTTTCTATTCTCTCGTCGACGATAAGGGGTTACACACGACACGACGTGGGATTTTTGGAAAGAGTCAATGCCGGTCTGCAGCGCGGCACAAATCAGCTATGGATCAAGCGATGCCACTGCGCGCGATCGTTGCACCGTGGCACAGCTCGCAGCGAAGTACCGATCATCTTTGTTCGCAGCGCTGCAGATTGGGTTTCCACCATTTTTTCTCTATTCACAAGTGATTGTGATTGTAGTTTTGGTTGTGGTTGTTGATTGTTGGATGGTTGTGGTTGTGGTTGTGATTGTGGTTGTGGTTGTGGTTGTGTGAGATTCCGATAATGTCTTTGGTGTGTATGTGTGGGATTCCGATGGCACAGGTGGTGAAGTGGTAGTGATGGCTAGTAATATTCAGGCGAGATCAAGGACAAAGCAGAGTGTTACAGATCGAGAACAACCTGCAGATATGGTATTTGATTCTTTCGATCTCATCTCATCACGGTTGTAACATGGAGATGGTGGTGGTGGTGGTGGGTGTGGGTTATCTGGTGGTCGTGTTGGCAGCGGTGATGTGGGAGGTGTTGGGGAGGTTGTGGGGTGTTGGATATGGTTATAGTTGTGGTTTTGTTGGTGGTGACGGTGGTAGTGGTGGTAGCAGCAGCGGCGGTAATGGGTTTGTCAAGGTGGTGGTGAAATGGAGTGATGATGTGGTGGTGTGTTTCTGCGATGCGTTGATTTGTTTGAGGTGGATGCCTTGCTGTCGGGAGGTGGTGGTGGTTTTGGCGACGACGGTGGCAGTGGTGCTGTTGGAAGAAGTGTGCAGTGGTTGTAACAAGTATTGGTTGTGGTTACAAATTATTTGGTTGATTGTGACCATTAAATTTATTAATCTGTAACTAATAAACAACATGTGAACAATGAAAAAGATAAATTGTAACAAAATAATAATGTGTAACCTAATTTTTTTTTAATTTATGACCGATAATGACAATTTATGACTATCTAGTAAGTTGTAATTATAATATTTGTGATTTGTGATTGATAAATAAATTATGACATATAATTTTTTTATTTGTGACCGATGAACAAATTGTGACCTATAAAATTTCTGAATTGTGGCCGTAAAATAATTTGTGACATATAAAATTTTGATTTGTGACCAATAAATAATATGTGACTTATTAATTTGATATATTTGTGATCGATGAACAAATTGTGACCTACAAATTTTTTGAATTGTGATCATAAAATAATTTGCGACTTATAAAAATTATGATTTGTGATCAATTAATAATATGTGACCAATTATATGAAATTTGTGTTCTTAATATATTTA
>CAIGRB010093131.1:17323-30674 GCA_903798255.1 Fraxinus quadrangulata | reverse complement strand
GGGGATGTAGCTCAGATGGTAGAGCGCTCGCTTAGCATGCGAGAGGTACGGGGATCGATACCCCGCATCTCCACTTTTGGTCCTAACAATTTTTTTTTTCTTTATGATTTGGTCCCTTTACCTTCCTGTATTTAATTTTATTTATTTTTGCTGAAATTAAAACAGATACCTGCATATGACCGTGAATCCTGTTTAGGCAATTGATTTCTGTTTGCTATTAAAAATATCTTAGAGAAAATACGAGTGAAGATTGATTTTAGTATTGTAAATTTTATTGTTATCTCTGCTTAGTTCTTTCGACAAGAAATAACACGTTAATCTCACCATAAATACATCGACGTAAGCAAATAGCACTAGAAAGCTACAATACATTTAAAGAAAAGTTTGGCTTTCGAATGCTGTGTCGCTACAATCCAATTTTTGTTTGGAATCAAACAGTGAAATTGTGCTTGCTATTAGATATTTAAGAAAAATACAAGCAAATATCATCAATGCTTACTTTCGAGTGACAAGAAACAACGCGTATATTACACGATATATGTAACATCCACATAAGCATTTAGAACAATATGCTAAGCGAAAAGTTAGGTGCTTGAACAGTGAACACTATGTTGCAAAGAGTAATGCAATTTAGTTGCACTGATGTTTAACACTGACAATACTAGTATCATTAAATTACAAGATCAATTAAATTCAAGAAATTTGGCACATTTAATATAAAACTTCCAATACGCTGACACTATCTGGCATTCAACACCATTGGTATGAAATAATATTATTCTGTAGCAAATGCATCCACCCACAAATCAAATACTTGTTTGGATTAAATGATGAAAATCTTAGATCTGACACTTAAAACCTATATTACTTACTATTGAAAAAATCACATCAAAATTTCATGCCTAAGCCAATAGAATATGCGACGCTAGAAAATGCAATCTGCAGCATTCTTCTAAATCACATATATGTTGCACGAGGTTGCATTGCCTTACGTGCCCTTCTCCCAGTATTGAAATACCCAATAATTAGACTCACGACATTTTTCTCGACAAATTCTTCAATCCACATCCAACACATTTAAGAATGACCGTCCTTGTTGATGGATCAGGTTTAATAACAAACTTGACACCTAGAAAATCTCTGATGTGCCTAAGAACTTCAATTCCATATGGCGTGAGCTGTCCAACGCGAACCTTTGAAACATCTTGGGGACATAATGCACGGAGAATGAACAACAAACCCTGCAAAATAAATGGAAAATACTACCTTTCGTTGCAAAATAAATTCAGAAAGCAACCACCTCGTTTATGTTTAAGGATATAACAAATATTATCCAGAGTCTGATAATCGTGTTATATTAGTGTCATTTTAGTTCACTTCGATATGTACAACTAAAATATGTATACCATATTTTTTACAAAGAGAATTTTCCATTTTAAGCGCCTCAGAATAAATACACAAGATATAAAAGCAACCACGTTTTTGCATAACATGATAAACTTGATGTGCCTGATAAATAGTCGTTTCCCGAAATCCAATAGACAACAGAAGAATCAAAGTTAATGATATTAAGGAATAGCAAGTTTTCTAAACAAACCTGATGAGTTGAATCAACCACACCACCTTTGTTTATCTCCCAGAGTAGTACAGAGGCAATTTGCTCTCCAACATCCTCTGGTGGGCTCAATTCTTTATTCTCCTCGTCCTCAATTACACCATTTCCTTTCTCGACACATGAGAAATTACGGTGTCAGCAGATATGAAACAACCTGACATCGTTTCGGCGACCAGATTAATTCCATAACCAGGCGACCTGCAGTTGAAATCAAAGACAAATGGGAGAACTTCTGATTAGCACCACAGAAAAGCATTTCAATGGAATTCTCTACAGTTTCAACATTTAAACTGTCATTATCGACTTGGAACATAAACTTACTTTCCAGCTTGTGGACCAGCTTTATGATCAGTAAATATCTATACACATGGAAGCAAATGATTCAAAATACCACGAGCTGCATGTATCATGGTATTCTCGAACTGCACCAATACTCTGGTTGAGAAACTGATCCCTCTAATCTCTTCACCATGCCTTCATTAATCCAGGAAATTGCCTGCAGGATGTAATTAGATATAAAATGATGACAACTGACACACACATACACAGATTTTAAAAATGGCAGAAAACAAATAACGAAGCGAGAGTACTTACTTTAATACTATCTTGGACAATACGAATGGACAGAATAATTTCTCCACCACCATGAGGAGGGACACCTCGACTCTCAATTTTCAGTTCAAGTCCTTCTGTAGGTACTCCAAACCGCTTCAACATGGGTAAAGTAGCAGATTTAAATGTATCAACTGAGGGGTCCTTGGAATCATTTGTAATACCTGATAGGGGCAGGCAGATCATCAAATAGCAAAGGTCAAGTTTGCAACGAGTATTCATCTATATAACTATTATATGCCAAGAACAACATAGGTGTAGCAAGTGCATAATTTGGTTTCTGAACTAAAATCTATTTAAACTGAACTGGATTAGAAATAGATCAACATTTTAAGTCTGGTGACTTTTTGGTTTCGTTAATTTTTTTTTTTTTTAGTTCAGTTTCAGCAATGGAAGAGTCCAGCAGAACTGAAGTAAAAACCAGATAAATGTATGAGTTAATAGCTTCGAACTTGCTAATGGTACAGAGCTTGTCATGTAATTGACACATCCATTGATATCGAGATTAAGAGACTCAGAAACCTCTGGATCACTCCTTCACTTTTTAAGCATTTACAACCATCCTGATTGATCATAATTCTCACTATATCACTAAACACAACACCCATCTCCAACCTAATAAACATTGTGTTTACAGGACTTCCTAGGTCTCTGCAAGTCCAACACAATCAGCAACCGCAATTAGATTCAGAAAGTTGTGGTGAATATGAAAGAAGGTGCATTGCAGAAGTGAAAGAGTGCAGATACTGATTTCCCGATTTCAAATTCTGATCACATTTTTTAGTTTATATTTGAAATTTGATTTGCATTTCACTACTGGAATATTATCCGTGATTTAAATTTTGATGATTTCATATTAACCAAGTTTATGCAGATAGGCGAAAACGCTGGAATTTTTATTGGATTTTATATTCCAGTTAGTTTCGGTTCAGTTCACATTTGAACAAATTAGATCTAGTTTGGTTTTGCTGATAAAACAGAGGAGCGTATTGATTTTATAAATAAATCAAACTGGAAATCACGTGCATGTCCATGAATAGAGAGGTAAAAGATGGAAATCCAGCCAAGTGCAGATAAAGGCTCACGCTTCAGCCGCCTTGGCTATGATAGCAATATATACATGATAGAAAAAGATAAGCAAAACAAAGAAGTCTCAGTTGGTGGCAAGTGATGATTTTTAGGTACTGTTGTTACTTAGCCAAATTATAGATCTGACTGACGAGATACAATTTTTTGTAACATCTTATTTTTGTTCACTCAAGTTAACAAATGTCCTGCTTGCTTAAGTAATCAAACAATATATATAATCTTCTATGCAACTCCGAAATTTTCGATACCAAGTCAATATCATACCGTGTTTATGTTGGACACAAGAAGATATTCAATGTGACACCTGGTTTGTGTCCAATACTGCATAAGCTGACACAACTCTCTAATGCATGAAACGAAGCCAGGAACTAAACCATGGATACTGCTTACAAAAAAAGTAACATAATTTGCCTCCCCTAATGTCATTTTTAAGTTTAACAGGCATTCTTTCACTGAAAAATTCCTCATTCTGAGATTAACTTTACTAAATTTATACATGTTATGTCAATATTTTTATATTAAAAGCCAAGATTCTTGACAATCTACGTGTCCAACCTAGATCTACAACAACTGGAAAGTACCTGAGATCTAGGATCACAGTTTACATTTATATAAGCCTATTTTACAAAGACTTGTGCAGGTTACCTGGCATGGATGTACGTACAAATGCCAGGTTCACCAAATTTTGAGAATTTTACCTAAAATGAAGTACCGGAATACCATACGTGAGTCCAAATGTTGAGTGCTCAATGTGGTTACTTAAGCCTTAGTTAATGGATCCACTTAACAGAGATCTAAGAAAGTAGAGGCTCAAAAGGGTATCAAACATCCTATTTCCTCCTGGAACTTACTTTCAGCAAAAATGCTTTATATTACTCAAACCTAACTTCAATCTGATATTGGTCTAAAGAGTAATTAAGCTTAACCTTGTACTTCATTAAGTTTGAAGAGATTGGTACGAATCAGCCATCTATTAAAATGTAAAAAATAAATTAAATTTGGCTCAATACAAGACAAAACAAGCCAAGCCAAGCCAAAGCATGACATCCATCAGTCGTTATCAAACATATAGCTACAATAGTAATGGATAGACAACAAAAGTGTTCTTCACTAGATTTGACAAATACACACCAATGTACATAGCAAACTGATACAAAATACCAGCAAATTTGCAATTAGCAGATAAATCAGCACATGCAAGTATGACCTTGTAATGCACTTTTAAAACATAATAAGTTCCTTCCTCATATGGATATTGCCTATGATCTTGTAACACAAATTTAATGTAATAATTTCTTTCCTCGTGCGCATATTTTCTGCTGCCATAAATATAACAACTGACTTAGAATTGTCACATACCAAATAAGCTGAATTTCCCAAATCCTAGCTTTTCGCTCAATTGATTATTTCATATTGTAGTAGCTTGATAATTTTATCTTATGAAGTGCTTAAATTACACATTGTCATTCATAACCATAATAAAAGCAGTCAAATATCATACCTTTGAGTCTAATTGTAGGGGTTCTTCCCAAACAAACCCAGCACAATCAATGGGTATCCAATGGATCGACTCACGCCGCAGTCATGAACTAAATTTCTCCCACCCATCACCATTCCTGGTTTGTACTTGAGTTTTGTACCTGACGCACAAATTAAATAAAAACATAAAATCTCAAACACATTAAAGAGAACCTCTATGTTTCTTTTCTTCTATTATTATGTAGGGGAAATTGCCCCAGCGATCCTCAATCTATTGCCTTACTAGCAAATTGGTCCCCAAGGAACAAGTTTATCCCTACCTCACCTTTCACTACAATTACACAATCAATCCCTACTACCAAATCGTCCAAATCTTCGTTTAAAAACATGTTCGAATTCAAGGCACCGACCCAAGTGAATCAAAACCCAGCTTTATAAAATTAGTCATACAAGGAGCACGCGAAAATTTAACAAAGATTGGACAATTCTAATTGTGCAACTCAATGAAACTTGAGAACCAACTTGCAACTTGCTACTAGAGCAATAGGTTGTGGACTAGTGGTGCGGTTTTCCCTATTACACATAAGCAAGTATTACAGCCTACCTGTTTCGTTGATTTCGACATGGCAATCGTCCGATACCTCGTGGGAAAGGAGACCAGGCCATGTTGCGTCGGCGCGTATGTCCTCGATGAGGATAGGATTGGAGGAAAGTCTCGATTAAAAGGAGGCGCAGCCTCAGATTCTGGCTTCCCTTCAGATTCATTCTTATTTTTCTAGTATTAGTGTAATTTCGGTAATTGTGGGTTTTCCGGTTTTACGTGGTTAGAATATTTCCAGTATACTATTTAAAACACATTTTATAATTCAAAGGGCATCTATAAGGAAAAAAAAAAGTTATTTCGATTGTCTCTTTATTTTCAACATTTAATTTATTACTCTCAAAAAAAATTTATTACTTTTTTTTTTCTTTAGCTTCTTTTCAAATTATTATATTATTTTTCTCCACTGAAAACTAAAATATTTTAAATATATTTAATTATAATGAGCATGTTGAAAATATTAATTTGAATAGTCTTTTATAGGGATGAACACGATTCGATTTGAACGGTTTGCGATAAACTTTTAAATCAAACCACTTAAAAAGGTTCGAAATTTTTTTAAACAAAACCCGTTCAAACTACCTTTTTCGATTTGATTAAATTTAAAACCACAATTTATATATATATATATATATATATCGAATAAGTGTAGTAATAAATATTTTCACGTTAAAACTTAAATAACATCATTAAAAATATTACAAATTAACCAAAATTCTATAATTCTAATCATTATAATGCAACAACATGATATAAACATTTTAACATCTTAGTCCATACTAATTGATGCAATATTTACGGTTGTAACTATATATATCGAATAAGTTTAGTAATAAATATTATCACGTTAAAACTTAAATAACATCATTAAAAATATTACAAATTAACCAAAATTCTATAATTCTAATCATTATAATGCAACAACATGGTATAAACATTTTAACATCTTAGTCATACTAATTGATGCAATATTTGCGGTTGTAACAACACGATTCACTCTCCATAAAAATAAAAAGATAGTACATGAAGTTGTTGATTATTGTTAAATGAAATAAAATAACTAAAGAAAGAAAGAAAATGAATAGAAAAATCAAATATGATTATAGCTTCTATAACATTTTGTGAATCATTCAATGATTCTACCTTATCTAAATATTGAAGAATTACCATATGTTTCATTTTATTATGCTACCAATGTTTAAAGCAAATCACCGTCTCAACCATATTTTCATTCAACGTATCTCTTAAAGGAATTAAGAATCCGACCATTAGTAGGGAATGTAAACTCAAAAATAATTGGGAATGCTTGAATAGCTAACACATCTTTAATAATTTGGGGGGACAATTTTGTACTTATTTGCTTTCAATTTACACAAAAGTAATATGTCGAAAAACTCATTGGTCAAATATTCAAAACAACAGTTAAGTAAATTGTCAAATCATTCTAGCAATTAACATAAAGTCTAAAAACTAAATTAAAATATAATTAATTAATTGAATGACTTGACCAAGAAATTGAGACACGAATAAACAAAAAGTGATGTCCACTAAAAATTTAAGGGATCCCGAAACAAATTAAAAGAAAATAACATAACTACCAATAAAATATTACAAATAGTTTTCAAGAGAATAAGAAAATTTAGATAAGCTAACCTAAAACTTTAGTCGAAATTTGAGAAAATTATTAGTGAAAGGAAAACAAATGTGTGAGTTTGAATTAAAAACTAGATTTAGTCATTTGCTCATTGGTGTAATAGGCGTTAGATGAATATGATTCAGCACCAATTATTCAATGTTTCACTCAGTTTGAGGATTTTACATTTGTAATTGCTTTTAGTATGATTTCATTAGTTAATTGAGATGGATAATTATCTATTTGTATATTGAATTTAATTGGATTATGTCTAATATGAATGTAACTTTTTAATTAGGACGTGCTTAATTTTAATTGAGTTTGGACAAAATTTAAATTAATTTATGGATTATTCTTGGGGTACAAAGGAGGCACCATGTGTCCATTATGGACACCATTATGGTGCCCCCTATGTATTTGTAGTACAATCCTTAATTTATTTTCAATTTTTTTTGGGTAAATGGTTTGACGGTTTGAAATGGTTTGCAAAGATTGAAACTTAAATCAAATCACTTCAAAGCAGTTTTGTTCGATTTAAAATCAAAACGTTGACGAATCCATGTAGACCAAACCAACGATTTCAAAATAGCAATTTTGGTTTGGTTTTGTGGTTTGACAGTTTCATTGTTATGCCCTAGTTTTTTTTTTAGAGCATAATTTTAAGGATTGATTCTTTAAAATAGACAGTATTTTATTTTTAAAAAGCATCTCGAAAGTAGTCTTAGATTTAACACATTCAATTGGATATAGTCCTCACTCCATTTTTATTGCTATATTTATGCTTTTATATAAATATCAATTCAATAGTGGCAGAGTAATTCAGTAGTCACATAGTCGATGATCACCGACAGCTTATTGCTAGTGACTAGAATCATTGATGATTTACAACATCACTCGTGATATTAGTGTTGATAATCACTCAATGATCACTAAAGATAATCGGTGTCGACAATTTGTCTAGATCATCGACAAATATGATTTCAATCAGAATCACCAGAGATCATATCGTGAACGATCAATGATGGTCGTCAGCAATAATTTGTTCCATTAATTCTTTTATTACCTTTCTCAAAAAAATTCTTTGATGATTTTGTCCAAGGTCCCCAAATTACTTGAGTTGCCTTTCGTGATAATATATATGTACAAATTGTACATGTGCGTATGTACCAATAATTAAATGGCAAAAGAACAATGCTTGAGTTACATCAATTTTGACAGTCCTCTCACATACATTTGGTGGGGTCCACGATTAAAATAATTGCGGGCCCCACCCATGTGAGAGGGCTATCAAAATTACTGTACAATTTTGACTGTACATTCAACATTTTTTATGGCAAAAACGCACACGAGCAATTCAGCCTCTGCAACACGCACTATTATGAGCTTTCCCTTTAAATAGATTTGACATATTTAGTATACATTATTAATATAATTAAATATTAACATGAATATAATTATCGATTTTTAATCTTTTTTATTACTCAAAATTGTTTCGTCTACTTACCTATACTGATTTTGGCTTCCTTTCGGATTCTGGCTTCCCTTTAACCTCAAGTATGAAATCTTCCCCCTTTTTTTTCTAGAATTGATTGTATTTTCGATAATTGTCAAGGGTGTAGGGTTTTATAATCTTGATTTTAAGATATTCGACTTCTATTGGATAATTATATTCCCACAACAGTTTTTTGTGTGTGTGTGTGCGCGCGCGCGTAGTTAATAGGAGAAAATTTCTAGTACTCATGTCTCTATTGAATTAACTTGTGTATTATTTATTCATGTCTGAGTTTCAATTAAATAATGGATCATACCTATTTAATATACATGTCAATTCAATAGTGACAGAGTAATTCAATAGTCATATAGTCGACGATCACCGACAACTTATCATTAGTTATTGGAGCACCTTTTGTTGATTCATAACAACATCACTCACGATATTAACGCTGATAATCACTCAATGATCATGACATCTGAGTTATACCAAGTCTCTTGACTTTTTTTTTGGTTGCATTTTTATCCTCAACCTTCGACTAACTAGCACATAGCGTTACTGATAAAAAATTTCTTCCAAAAAGTTCATTATGAAGCCATAAAAGATTTATTTGACACTTTAAACTTTATATCAACACACACACACAAAGGGTGATATAATATTTGCCCCTCATTTCAAAGTACTCTAACTCTTTATTTGGACATAAACCATTATCGTGACTAGATGTGCTATATAATTGAAGATAGGAATTCAACCAAAAAGGACTCAAGTGCAACTACAAGCAATGATTGAAATTTTTTAGTGCAATTAAAAAGTGAGGCAACTAAAAAAATTTTGCAGTTAATATAAGAGAAAACTTTTAGTACTCCCATCACTATTGAATTGTCATGTGTAATATTTATTCATATATGAGTCTCAATTAGATAATGGATGCTACCTATTTAATATACATGTCAATTCAATAATAACTGATTAATTCAATAATCACATAGTCAGCGATCATTGATAACTTATCGTCGATAACTAGAGAACCATAGAGGATACCCAACAACATCATTCACGATATTAATCTTGATAATCACTCGATGATTACCAAAGACATCATTATTGATGATTTTGTTTAAATCGCCGATATGTATGATTTCGTACAGAATCACCAGAGATCATAACTTGAGCGATTAATGATGATCATCGAATCAATTGTTCCATTAATACTTATATTACTATTCTCTAAATCCCTCTTGACTATTTTGTCCATGGCTCCCAAATTGCTTCTCTCGTTACAACATATGTAGGAACTGTACCTATGTAAGTATGTACGAGTAATTAAATGACAAAAACTTGTACGAGTATTAAATGACAAAAACATGTACGACCAATTAAACCTCGGAAACATGCACTGTTACATATTTTTTCTTTAAATAGATTAGGCAAGATTAGTATACATAATTAAATAAAATTAAATATTAACATGAATATAATATCGCATTTAATCTTTTTAATTACTCTATTATTCCATCTACCTATCTAAACCATGGCTTATCTTCAGCCTCATGTACGAAATCTTCCCCATTATTTTCTAGAATTGATTGTAGTTTCGATAATTGTTAAGGGTTTAAGGGCATATTCTTACGTTTAGGACATCCAATTTATTTTGGATAATTATATTGTCACAATAGATTTTTTTTTTTTTGTTTTGCCACTTGTGAATTAAACTAAAGTCCTCACTCTTTTGTCATTGTTATATTTATGCTCTTAACTTTTTTTTTAATTATATTTTTATCCTTAAATTTCCATTAATTAGCACATGCTATCACGGGTGACAGTTTTCTCCGAAAAGTTCGTTACGGGACATAAAAGATTTACTTGACTCTCAAAATTTCAAAATCAGCACCAAAAAAAAAAAAAAAGATCAAGAAAGAACAGCTTATACAAAGTTTGTTAGAATATTTACCCCTCATTTCAAAGCACTCTAACACATTATTTGGACATAAATCATTATCATGATTAGATGTGTTCAACTCTTTACAATAATTTCCGTGATTTACAAATAAGGAGCATCGATCATTATACAATATTGAATTTTATGGGACCTCAATATGACTCATACAATAACTTACAACAAGGTGCATCGATCCTTGTACTATTAAGTTTTCACGGGCCCTCAATACAATCCACAAATAATTTTACAATGAAAATTCTTTCTTAATAAATTTTACAAATGAATTAAGAACTAATGGATGCTAACACTTCAATTAATAGCAATAAATAACATCTCAAGTGTTCGATGAAAATTTTAGATGTATATGATAAATGGAAATTTGATTCAATCAATTAAAATTTTTAAAGTAAGTTCAAAAATCTTCTCAAAATATATATCTCTTTTGATGAATTATTATAATAAATTAAGTACAAAGAAAAAGATGAGAAATTTTAATGAATATGATGATTTTACAAGTTTGATTCAATCAATTAAAATTTTCAATATGAAAAAGTCGAAAAAAATATATGCAATATAAGTTAAAGATCTTTTTCAAAATATCTCTCTCTTTTATCAATAATACTTATAAAGTTTAAATCGCCAAAAAAAATCTGTAAGTTCGGATGATATGTCTGGCCGACTGCCTCTTGTTCGGATGACTAATATAACTGTTTGTATAGTAAAAATTAGAGGTTATAATGGTTAAATTTTGGACCGTTAGAAATCTCTGGTCGACCGCCTCTTTTGGCCGGTCGACCATCCTGACAGTTTCGATCTTTTTACATTTTAGTCCCGTTTGATTCGATTCTAAGGTTTTGAAAGATATGAATTTTTGAAATGTATTTTTAACTAACTTTTCAAAATAAAAGATGATTTTCAAGTTGAAATATCATTTTAAAAGTCATTTTTATATTCGATCAAAACATAACATTAGAATTACTTTTAATGTACAAAATTATTTTTAATGCACAGAAAGATTTTGAGTTTAAACATTTATTGTCAAATATCAAAGTTTAGTACCTTTACGCTTTATTTAAGAAATCAAGTTTTTGATCTTATTCCGAATTTGGGCTCTTAAGTTTTTGAATGTGTGACTTTGATCTTGACCTCATTTATGAATCCAATTTGTGATGATTACTTTTGATCTTTCGACGACAATCGATCGATTTTTCATCGTATGCTTTGAAAAACTATAATCAATTAAATTCAATTTGTTAGTAAACAAGATTGACTTATTTGTTATAATTAAAACTTTAAGGTTATAATCAACCATAGGTTAACATGAACAAGGTTCCAACTTTATATAACATCAAACTAGTTTCATTTCACTAATTAATACTAATTGTTGCAATCCTCCATAACGTGATTTCAAATAAGGAATCGCTTCATCATTATGCAGAAATGGTTTTGCTTTGGTTGATCCACTTTTAATAGCTTATTGCAAATATTTGGGAGCTATTTTCTATGATTATTAGAAACAGTGGCAAGTAGTAATGCAAGTAATGAATTTTGTTTGAAGCGTCCCTAATACTGCAAAAATTACATGTAAATAATATGTTATATAAAGAATGTAAAGGCAAGATATAATGAATTTTCAAGTATCCTTTTACTCTCTTCATTATGATACTTTGATATCCTAACCCAATCGTCAATCCCCAGCTTTTGAATTTCCGAAAAACTTAGGGGCCGTTCTCTTTGTGTTTCAGTTTTGTATTTTGAGTTTTGAATTCATTTTGAGTTTTGTGTTTTGGAGGTGTATTTTGAGATTGTTTAAAATGTGTTCTTTTTTACATTTTCAAAAATTGTTTTCGAAAATAAAAAAAGGAAAACGCGTTCTCCCTCTCTCATCTTCTCTCTCTCTTTCTCCATGTCCCTTGTTTCCCTTGTTTTCAAGTTTTTCGTGGGATTGACTTGAAAACGTCCAAAACGATGATTTTATCGTTTTTTGTTTTGCGTACAAATTTTTTTTCATTTTCAAAAACGCGTTTTCGAAAATAGGAAAAAGAAGTGTTTTCACTGTTTTGAAAAATCGAAAACAGAAAACGATCCAAAATGGTCAAAGAGAACGGCCCCTTAGCTTTGTTTCCAAAAACTCAAGGGCACTTTTCTTCTCCTTCATTTTTAATTTCGACGTAGTATATTTCTCTTTCAATTTCTTAAATTTAGCTAGCTTGAAATTTTAGACCGCTAATGCAACCTTCATTTTTTGAATTTTTCACAACCACCTTACCACTCTAATTTTACCACAATATCCATCTCTATCATTTCATTCCATAAGCCCCAGTTTAAATAAAAGCCAAAAATTCATTACCATTAAAATTCAAAAAATGAAAATAAAACCCTACCACAAGAATTCCATAAAAACTATTTATGTCAAGGATTTGTCCAGGATTATGTCGAGAATTGCCCCAGTTTGTTCTTTGTGGGAGATTTGTCGGATGCACAAAAATGCAACTTCACATTGACAATATTATCTACCAATCAAAGGAAATAATTTTGGGATCTTTTCTTTTTTTAAAAATGCACGTATAGGGTCAAAGAGTATTAAAAAACGTTCTTGGTGAAAACAGTGGGAAAGAAAGATTTCATAGAATTGAATTGAGTCCATGCCCTATTTTTATGTTTGGAAATTTTTGCAGCTTTTCAGATTGGTTTTGTCCGAGCTCGAGCCAAGCCCGAGCTTTTTTTTTTTGTTCGGCTCATTGACATAGCTAAATGTAGATAATTTATGTAACTATTTAGAGATCAATCCTAGTGTTCCCTCATTTATAACACATATAAATTGTACAAATTTTAAATTCTTTAAGTAAAAAATGTAAATTTCTCCAAAAAAAAAAAAAGAGCCGGCT
>CAIGRB010093131.1:6369-17153 GCA_903798255.1 Fraxinus quadrangulata | reverse complement strand
TCAAAAAAAAAAAAAAGAGCCGGCTCGGGCTCCGCTCGGCTCGGCCCGCTAAGGCTCGGGCCAAAAAGCCCGGGCCGAGCCTCATTTTTTGGCCGGGCTATGCTCGATTCGGTTGGGGCCCAAAAAAGTTCGAGCCGAGCCCGAACTTTTTTTTGGGCTGAGGCTCGGCTCTTTGACATAGCTACAAGTGTATGATATCGTAATAAGTAATATAATAGACATTTGAGTCTGAATTATCGTTCCCACGATAACTATACTTTAGACTCAATCTACTTTTCATAACTCCTATTTGATAAAAAGACAAATAAAGAATGATAATAGTTGTGAATATTTCTCTTGTGAACTAACTACCTTAAATTAATGAAAAGTATAAGAATATTGCAAACAACGATTGATTAAAGATTCAAATATATGATGAATATTAGGGCAAAAAAATTTCATCTATTGATCATCTTAATTCTTAATTCAAGATTTTAACATAATGTAGTGTTCGGTCGAATTCTTCTATTGTATTCAATTTACCCATCTCGAATTCTCATTAAACCTATTTAACTAATTCAATTTCATATCTCTATGGAAATTACCATTAATTAAACGAAACACTAGTTTTAAGAAACCATATTATGACATCAATAATTAGTATAGGTATCTCTACAAGTTATACTAATTTACCCGATTTTATTATATAGTCTAAGTCTCAAATTCACCTTTCGATTCGTAAGAAACTCAAGTAATCATCACTCATAACAAAATCAACACATAAAAGAATAAACCACATAAATTTTTGAATGAAAAAATCAAGGATCACAAAAAACTACATTGTTTGTTCTAATCTAGATTTTAATTTCGCATAATATAAAAGAAAAAACAAATAAATGTCTTTGAATACATCATCGGATTAATTAGATAAAGATGTAGAAACGAATTAAATCTTGCACCAAGGTCTTCTTTCGCTTCCAATTTTTACTTTAAACTTGAATCCCGTGATGAATCTCTTATTTGAATTTTGCTCTTTGATCTCTCGTTGTATCTCTCTTTCTCAAAATTTGGAACCTTATTATTGCCTCTTTAGGTCTATTTATACTTCCATATACGTTCTTAGTCAAATTGAAGTCTTTTTCTAGGTTTCTCGCGGCCCATTCAACAAAAAACCTAAAACAGCGTCTAGGCGCCACGATATGTGTCCAGACAACGCCTGGGCGCTATGGTGGCAGCCCTTGGGCACCATCTCGCTGAAAATCTTCTGCATCTGTTTCAGTATTTTTGTCATAACATTTTCTCCTGATATTCGATTAAGGTAATTCAAAATGCATTGGAAAGATAATTCAAAGGGCTACAACTTTTCTAGAAGTACCTCTTTTTCAATTCGAACGATTACTGGGCTAAATATTGGTCTCAATCTCCAACAAAAAATCCGGATATACTTGTGCGGTTGAAAATTAATTTGTGAAAATATTTTGGTTATATTTTTAATCATTTAACATTTAGTTGTACCCATTTGACCCATAGAATTCTCGAATCCTCATCTCACAACTTTTGAGTATTTAACTTTATCCCACAAACTTTGGATATTACCATTTTCGCTTCTCTCTTTTAATTTCACTTTCAATCATTGAGTTTCACCTAATAACACATTATATAATAAATTAGACTATAATTCAATTAAAATAATTACGAAATGTCAATATTTTAGAGTACGAATAAGTGTATAAAATACACTTATCAAATGTCAAAGTCGACGTTAGTGGTGGGTTCGATGCTTAGCTGACATCTATCATTGGTCCATGTCACATATGAAGTTCATTAGGGCGATTCGAGACGACCGGGTCAATTGGTATGATTTATTTGTAAGTCAAATACAATAGATTTTTAAAATTTGTTGCCTATCCAGATTCAGCAACTATAAGAGCTAGTGCAATATTTTTCCCCTTCTTATCTCAACGGTGCTTCTACTTACCAAAAAAGGAGAAAAAAGACCCACTCTCTTCTTCGTTTAGCTGGATTTTTTAATCTCTAATCTTAATCTTGTGTTTGTTAGACTTCATCTATTTGGCCCTCACAATGAGTAATTGGATTTGATTATATATCTTGTGCATATATCTAAATAACTTGTTAATTGGGTTATTTATTGGAGAAGAAATTTCCATTAAGAACTCTGTTTTGATGGAAAATAGAATTGTAGTCTAACTAGGAAATTAGTCATCTCTTTACCTATAAAAGGGCATATTATTCTATCAATTGATTCATGCTATTACTTGAAAGGCAAGAGGAGATAAACGCAATTTCATAAAATTAAACTACATACATTGAGGTGTGTGCTTGGAGATTGAAGATGTACAAATTAAATCATTTAATGGAGATTCAAGAAATTCAAGATATGTATAGAAATAAAGATCGTTTGCTTGGGAACTCAAGTACTTATCTGTAAAAATCATAAAGTTTAAGGTCTTGTATTTTATGTTGATGTAAATTAAACAATATTAACAATGTTACGTCAATTCACAACTAATTGACTTCAGATCTAGAGTCGTTAAGCACCCAATTACTAGGGAGATTTTCTAGATGGGTGTTACATATCTCCTCATCAAATTTAAGAGTCGGGATGAAAGTGCTAGTGAACACGTGTGGCCTTGAATTTCCCTAGTTTTTGTGTTGGACTGTGATGCCAACAGGCTTCTTGAGACATTGTTGATAGTGGGCTAAGGCACAAAACTAGTTTTCAAAGTAAATGCAATTACTTACGAGTTACTTACAAAAATACTCTTAAAATTATGGATGTTTTGAAAAATCATATGAAATGTTTTTATGAAGTAAAAAATACATTATAAAATGAAAAAGTGACACAATGTCACTTTTTTTTAATAAAAATTGTCACTTTTTTACTTTTTTTTAAAAAAAGTGATATAAACTCAAAAACAGTGACAACACTCTCAAAAAGTGATAAAAACTCGAAAAAGTGACAAATACCAAAATAGCATCATCCATTTGTGTAGCACCAGTAATCATATTTTTAAAATAATCAGCATGTCCATGCTAATTCACATACATATTATTTCATTTTTTTATCATCTTAAAACGTGACAAAAACTTAAAAGGTGACAAAAACAAAAAAAAAGTGACACAATGTCACTTTTATAAAATTGACGAGCAACTTTGACATCCCTAAATGATAATGCATAAAATTAAGTAAGTGACGGTGTAACACAATCTCACTTTTATAAAAAAAATTAATTTTGTTNAAAGTGACCAAAAAAATCAAAAAAATAATAGAAAATAGTGACAAACACTATAAAAAGTGACATAACTTAAAAAAAGCAGTGGTTAGTTAGGAATCAAGAACAGTGGGCGAAAAATGGAAAACAAATATTTCCACCTTTAGATCCATAACATTAATTGTGCGAAAAATGGAAAACAAGTTGTGAAGTATCAGAACTGTTAAGGTACAAAAATAAAGCCCAGTTAAATGATCCAAGATAAAAAGCACAATTAGGAAATTCGGAAGATAAGCCCAAATGAGACCATGTAAAATATATCGGAGGCCCATCATCGTCCAAACCGGCAAAACGCTCAGGATCCGAGCGAATGAAGTGCCTTATTGTCGCTCAGAGCAATGGTCCTATTCTCACCCAAACTCGCAAGTCACCCAAGATCTGAGCGAGCATATCGTCCTGTTTGGTATTTAAAGCAGCGATTATTGAAGCAGCTAATGGGCAATCTTATCACATTCCACGACCCAAAAATTCTGATTGCAAGTAGTTAAATAGTGGGAGTAATGACAGCGATTAAAGTGGTAGTTCCTTGATAAGTCATCCATCATGAAGAAAGTGGGTAGTTATAGGGCGATAAGCAATTTTCAAGCGATTTTACTAAAAAATCTGTCAAATGAGTATAAAAGAGAAAGAAGATATAGAATGAAGGGATCCTAATTAATAACTCTCAAACAGATAATTATGTAATTTCATTCCTTTTAGTCCTTACTGTCAACTTTCAAATTGCTTTGTGTGCTTGTGCCACTTGGAAGCGTTTTTCTTCTTGCGAATTGTAATCTGCATAAATAAAGCACCGCTCGTTGGGATTTTGTCTCTAGAAGTTTGTTCCTTACACAGTACAAAACAAGAACGCAAATATAATTCATAACCAAAAAAATCCTACAAAGTATCAGTAGTTCTACATGTGGATTTTCTATCCAAGATTACAAGTTTTGTATAACTCCAAAGCTAAAGAAAAAGTATAACTCCAAAGCTAAGGAAAAATTAAGGTCCAGCATATTGTAAAACTTTGCAGTAAAAATGCAGAAAATGGCGTATCTATATAAGCTGAAACATCCCGCTTATTCATAGAAGTTGTTTACCTTCCCTAGAAACATTCTATTATAACCTAGAGGTAGTGGTGGATTTTTTCACGATAATCATTCACAACCTTCTCCCAATTTCATCTCTAAGTTATAATAGAAAACAAAAGCGTAAAAGATTCTTTCTGTTCTGGATTTGAATTTCAGGGAAACCGTTGGCTGCATTTCTTTTTTCCTCTACTTGTCTTGCTCTAGTCTTCATCTTTCCTTTCTTCCCCACTTCAATTGGCCTCCTTACTTCTCCTCATAACAAGTCAACATGGCTGAACGACCATTTACTCACATATGATATAGCAATCCTAAATAAGCAGAAAACTGGGACTGCAATTAGGGACTCAAATAGGGATGCATGGGACATATGGGAGAATGTAGGCTTGAATATGCTTCCCCCTATATTGTGATTCAATTCATGCAAATGGAGAGATACAATGACGTGAGTGTTTATGTGTGTATATTCTATGTTTTATACAAAAATCATGGCATAATTCACAGGAAAAAAAACATTTGGTGCAATTAAACGAACACTTTATATGCATATTAATTGAAAGGAGTAAAATTTTCTTATGATTCTAGGCTAAATCCAAATATTTCACAACCAATCCACAAAACCAACATCAACTACGTCCATACTCCCAACAAAACTTAAAAAAATCCAACAATGAGCAAGAATTTAAGACAGAAGAAAAATTTCGAAACCCATAAAGTTGAGCCAATTTACCTTTAATTTCTTGAAATTTTTATGGATGGAAGTGTGAATTTGTGGATGAATGATGTTGGAATACAATTAATCTTCAAAGCCCACCAAAATTAAGACAAAAAAGGGATGATGTTGAGAAAAATTTGAAAAATCGTGAGCGAAGTCGAGTCTTTGTGTCTGTGTGTGTATGTAATTGAATGGTGTGGTTTTGAGATATGTAAATTACGGTGATTAAGAGGTTTAAATTTATGTTAAGTGCATTAATCTAATTGATTTCTTTTTTAGAGTAGTGAGCCTAATTTCCTCCTTATTTAATAACAGGAAAAATTAGGTCCACTACCCAAAAAAAATAATCAAATATTAAATTAATACACTTAACGCTAATTGAAGTTTTAATTTCCGTATTAATTACTTCAAAAACTTCAAACCTCCATAAAAGCCCCAAAATCAAAAAGGGAAAACCCCTAAATCAAAAAATCTTATTCTCCCACAATAACACAGAGAAACCTTCGTTCTCGATTTCAATTCCGGCTCCAAGTGATGAGTGGTAGTAAGCATCAGAGAATAAATGTATCCCTATCAAAAAAGAAAACCAAGTTTACAGTGCTAAGGACAAATGAGCTTTGATAATACTTAACCATAAGGAGAAGTCCAAGTATGAGCAGAAAGTTAGGCTGATTTGCAGGGCTATATTGGACAGCATATCGGTGTTTCTCATGATCCTTCTGCTGAGAAGGCTGGTGAGGGTGATGATACTTGATTCTCGGTTATAATCATTGTTGTCTCTATTTTGTTTGTCCATGTCTTTTGTTCTTATGTGGATTATTTAATGCTATAATATGTTGGTGTTGAGAATCTAGAAGAACAAATCTTATGCTAAAATTACTTTCAAGTCTTTAGGTACTTGAAAAAACAAAAGAAGAGAAGGAAAAGTAGGGATGGGGCAGTGTAGAGGAAAGATCAATTCTACATTTTCAATTCTAAGCAGTTTAACTTTCTCTTGTGGCTTATACCTCAAGTCATAATTGTATGACACAACCTTATGTTTCAGTATTGCAAAAGGGATACACAAGAGTTCTGTGATAATTTGGTCTAAATTTTTTTATGCAAGATATGGATTTAATAATATCTTCATAAACTTTCACATGAAATCTACATTTACTAAGATACCATCCAAAGGGACATGGATTACCAATCCTTATAGCGTAGCAGAATTATGAAAAAATGAATTGCTAAACACTTTACGAATCATTGGCTTCCCTGCAAGAAGCCAACTAATGCAGGTACAAAAGCCACAATGCATTTTGAAGACTTCTCTATGTAGGGAATGATTGATCAACACACATTCAACTAATCATCGACTATACAGTTATGGTTATTTGTGAAATAATGTAGTTTCTGCAGTGTTGTCATTTTCTTCATTCCTTAGCAATAATTAGGATAGTGGATCAATTTCAAATCTTGTTTTCCTTCAATCTATAACGTATTAGTGGTTTAGCAGTGTTATTGTCTTACATTTATGTGATATTGTGATATAACGGAAAAATTATGTATTTATTCAGAACTTATTTTTAACTTTTGAGAGTGAGTGGTGGTGGTCTACTTAGACCTAAACTTGATAGCTTTTCTTGTTGAGGCTTTATCATAAGAGATTGTCATTTTTTTTCAAATTTTTGTCACTTTTTTTTTTTGGTTTTTCCCTTTTTTTCAATTTTTTGTAACATTTTTTATTGTTAGTTGTCACTCTTTTAAGTGTTTTATCACTTTTTTTTTTGTCACTTTTTTTATTGTTTGATACTTTTTGAATTTTTGTCACTTTTTCGAGTGATAAACATCCCTCTTTAGTAAACGTGACATTGAGCCCCTGTTTTGTTACATTTTTTTGAATGTGTACCGAAAGTAATTAATTCACATGCGTATATTCATAATGACTGATATGTGCATGTAGAGAACAGTTTTACGTTATCTTGCAATGTCATAAGTGGTCAACTTCTAGTCAGGTTATCTTTACTAATGTTTATCACTCTNNNGTAGAGGACGGTTTTATGTCATCTTGCAATGTCATAAGTGGTCAACTTCTAGTCAGATTGTCTTTACTAATGTTTGTCACTTTTTTTAGATAGGGCACCTTCCTAAAACATTTATTTGTGAGTCTATACATGCATTCATTGTGTTTCATTTTACCAATTTGAATGATCATGACTTGGATGCTATTTTGTTGTCCCATCACCCATTGAAAGTTGTTCTTTCCATTTCTATATTCTTTTTCTCCCTTAAAGACCATGTACTTGATACTTTCAGTTGGGTAAACAGGTTTGTAGATGCTGGTGATACTCTTGCAGAAATGGCAAGAAATAGCCAGACAGTTGCTGGTGATACTGCTGTTGCATTCGTGCATTTTAGTAAATAGAATTGATAATGACGACTCTCCATTGGACAGGTTGCTAGAGACAGCTCGTGAAATTCTCTTATGCTTATACATTCTCTTTTGTATATTGATCATCAATTATAAGTGATACCCAGAAGCATCGTAAAAGAAGACGCAATCCGTTACTTTAGTTTTGAGTTTCTTATTTAGGCTGCAGTTAAATGTTAGTATTCTAGTTGCCAGGAAGGAAGGATGTAATCATTAGTCATTTGATACTACTTAATGCCCCATAATCTCTAGATCTTGAGCATCATTCTTCGAGTTAACCGTTATGTAATAATTTGTTTTTGAATGAAATAAATCATTCTTATTTCCAATACTCATCGTACCTTTGTCTTGAATGACAATAGATTCATGTTCATTATTCTTCACACGTAACACTTGTTCATCTATTTCAAGACGAACAACCCATTTTTTTTAAACAAAAAGTGACAATATCATTTTTTTTAACAAAGCCTAGGAAACTTTTAATGTAATCATTTAACGGAAACTTTTAAGGTAAAAAAAAAAATGGAATATCACCAAGGTCAGAAACTTCTACGGGTTCCTTCTTATCGCCCACCTAAGATGTCACAAGCCCACCAAAGAATCCGAGTAATACCACTTCCACCATATTGGGATTTCCTAAAATATCAAGCATTCAAGAATAATACGACTATTTTGGTAAAAAAAACTTGCCAAGAGCATTTAACATCTTCAAGGCATGGTTTAGAAACAAGTAAAAAAAATAAGAAACAAGAATTTGTATACTGTTATTTGATTATACCTGTTTATTATCATAGTGTCACTGTCACATTTTAAAAACATGTCAAAACAAAAGTGACACTAAAAAAGAGACAGAATGTCACTTTTTTTTTTAACAATATCAAAACAAAAGTGACATTGTCACTTTTTGTCTACTATTTTTTGATTCCCCACATGCTACGAATACGAAAATATCATGTTATTCCTAATAAATTGCTCGAGTTTTAGCAAAAGTAGCTCACCAAGGTTGGATCGATTAATTGAAAAGTTTGAAAGAGTACTTTTAAAAAAGTGACATTATGTCACATTTTTAACAAAAAAGTGTCACTTTTTTGCATTATCATTTTCTCAAACACGTTGCTGCTTCAATTGAATTGATTCGAAGTTAAAATTTTCATATGAATTAACCTAATCATTTTGCTCTTAAGATCAACAATGTTATTTTCAAACATTTTCCAATCACAATAACAAAAACATCAAATAAGAAACATCATAAATGCCAATTATTTATAGTATAAGGCTCAAACTAAACCTAATCACAAAACTCACATAAAAGTGACATAGACAATGCATTAAGATGATTAGACTTTTAAGTGGGGGCTTGTTCAACTTGAAATTGTTAATTTTGACGGTTACTTTCAAAATTCATGCAAAACGAGAATCAAATGATCTTATTATTGAAGAAGAGGAATTAAAATTTATTATAATACCTGAAATTAGATAAGAAACTTTAAAACTTTTGTCAAAATTGAAGAAGAACTTACTTAAATTGAATTAATGAAAGATGTAAAGAAGATAGAGAACTGGTAGATCGGGCTTCAATAATTTACTTAAAAACAGTAATTAATACGATTTTTAAACAGTTTAACAGTATTTATGTTATAAGCCCATCTCTTAGAAGGATTTTCAAAACCGTTCTATTTTTAGTGTATTTATGTAATTGCCCCTTAATAACATGAACTGACCCAAAAGGATCCATTGCATAAATGCGTGTTTTGAAGTGTGGCACTATCTAAGTTGCAGCTCAACACGTTTTCTTTATTATCTGAGTCACATGGACCGTTGGTTTAAGATCTAATCAATGATTTGCAAAGAGGGTATTAATAGACCCCTTGATTGCCCTATTAGGTCATATCTGACTTCTGCTATTGGTTTTCTAGATTTTTCTGTCTTCTCTTCATGTTCATCTTCCAATCCTCTAGTTGGAAGTTTGATTCTTCTGATTCTCTTCAAGTTGGTCAAATTAAGTTCAGATGCTTGATTTTTGGGCAATAATTGATTTTTTAATGAAAATCATTGAGATATCCTTCTACCACACATTTTTTGAAAGATATGGGGCGTATCTGTTACAATTTAAAGCTTTGAGATCACACTGTAATTTTTTTATTTTTTATTATTGAAAGGATTGAACCTGATTATTGCAATTGCATGTGATAACTTTTTTAGTTTTTAGGGCCCAAAATCCTTTTTTTTTCTCTTAAAAATAGAATTTTTTTTAGGCTAAATATATTTACACCATAGTTTTTAATACATAGACTATATTTCAATTGTACGAAAAATTTATAACATTTATATATTATCACATTTATGTCTTAAATTTTGTCACATCATTCTTATTTTCAAATTAACATAAGTTGTTCATGAATATAGTTAATCTCCAAAATTTTCTTTAAAATAGAATAAAAAGACTCATTTGTCCATTGTATTTTTGAATAAGCATAATAAATAATATTGCAAAAATGTGATTAAATATTTGACCCTATTTTAAAACACTTTAATAATATTTTTGAACTAAAACTATAGGATAAGATTTTTTGATTAATAAAATGTTAAAAATAAGAATGTGGTGAAGAAAAAAGTTAAGAATATAAGTGTAACAATAAATAAAGGTTAAGGACCTTTAATATAATTAAAATATGATGTATTTATAAAAATACTCGATGCGAATATAACCACCTTTATTTTATTTCCCCAGCTACAAGCCGCATGTTCAGATCCAAAATCTGTATTTAATTAGCTTATAGCTTAAAACACACTTATAAGCAGAAATGATAAACCAAAATAGATTCAAAAATAGAATGTATAGATGTACAAACAAACATTGATAAACAAATACACAAAAATTTTGCATCTAATTAAAACAAATTAAAAAGGAAGCGTAATTGATCAAAAAGGAATGAATAAAGCTGATATGAAACGCGGTCCAATGAGTTATCGGTTTGCTCCTAATTTCGAATAATTTATTCAGTTTGGTTTTAGTTTGATTTATTTATTGTGACATTTGTTGCTTTTACAAATGTTATTAGTCTATTCTAAATATTTTTTTAGCATCAAACATCTTCAAACTTCCACTTAATTATCATGTTATTTCGCGTGAAAATCGCTAATAATTAAAAGAAAGTTCAGACGATTGTGTAATGAACAAACATCTCGAGACAAAGTCCCAACGATAAGTGCTTTATTTATGAATATTACAATTTACGAGAAGCAAAATGCCTCCAAATGACACAAGCATACAAAGCAATTTGAAATTTGACAATAAGGACTAAAAGAAATGAAATTAC
>CAIGRB010093128.1:51767-85382 GCA_903798255.1 Fraxinus quadrangulata | reverse complement strand
ATTTTTTTTTTTTTCGTTTGATTAGATTTTTTCAATTTTTTTGAATTTATGAGTTATTTATTTTGAATTATTTTTTTATGTTCTTTTGTTTAAAAATTGATTAGGGGTTTATAAAGTAAATGACAATGACTGTTCTATCGGTGATTGGTGAGAAGACAGTTTTCAATAACGATAGGCTGTGGTGGAAGGTGAGCTTATGATTTTTTTCATCTCCACATTTAATGTTGTTTCGATAAATTTAGCAACTTATAAGAAAATTTTATGTAACTAATGTTTGATATAAATATTTTTTTTAATACATACGCTATTACGTACTCAACTACATCATGGCACGTGCCTTGCACGTGCTTTTGACTAGTTAACATAATAATTTTCTGAATACAATATTAATAGGATCACAATTAGACTTTGATAGTTGTGGATACATTTAGACTTTGATCGTTATGAATTGGTATCAAGATTTGAGTCCTAAACACACGTATCTTCAGTTGCAGGGTTAAATTCATCAATGACCACCCAATTTTATACTTGGTGTTACGATGGTCACTCAATTTGATTTTGTTTCACTATGGCCATCAAATTTTATACTTAGTGTCACAATTGGCACCTAATTTGATTTTATTTTACAATGGTCATCTAATTTCATATAACTTTTCATCATGACTACTCAATTTCATATAACATTTCACTATGACCATCCAAATTATTTTCACCGTTTTCATTAATTTTAAAAAGGATAAATCGATAACTTTGCATTATATNTTTCATTATCCGCTCAATTTATTTTCCTCATTTTTACTAATTTTAAAAAGGGTAAAACGATAATTATGCATTATATATAAAATAAATTTTAGAAAAATAAAATAAAAAATTATTTTAAAAAATCGTTACTTAAAAAATTAAAATAAAATAAAAACTTATTTTAAAATAAAATTTTTTAAAATTTAAAAAAAAAACTTTTATTTTTGTTTTTTTCAATTTATTTTATATATAATACGAAGTTACCGCTTTATCCCTTTTAAAATTAGTGAAAATAATAAAAAGAAATTGAGTGGTTATGCTGCAATATTATATGAAATTATGTTGTCATGATGAAACGTTATATGAAATTAGGTGACCATGATGAAATAAAATTAAATTAGGTAGCTATGATGACACTAAATATAAAGTTGAGTGGTTATGATGAATAAAATCAAATTGAACGATCATGATGACACTAGGTATAAAACTGAATGACCATTGGTGAATTTAACTCTCAGTTATATAATAAGATGCCTCTTTGAGTTTAAAATTATTAATAATTTTTTACGAAAAATATTAATGTATCTCATAAAATGTGTGAATAATAAATAAATAATAATTAAAAATTTATGATTAAAATTACTGCTTAACTTTAACAATATATATATAAATTTATTATTAACTTTTTAGTAAACACAAACAAAGCAACTCTATAATAAGAAAAATTTCATCTTCAGTATACCTTTTTCCCTTAACCTAGTGACATGCTTGATAATGTAAATTGAACGATACTGAAAAAATAGAAAAACTAAAACATCGTTAACTATATTTTCCAACCCCATGGGCTATTATGCACTAAACCTTTTTCATTGTAACTCAAGAACTCAAGATAGGCCCACTGAGAATTTAGAGATCGAGACGCTGCTAAAAAAGAAATACCAAATGTGTCGTTTTGTATTATTTAACTTTGTAACACCTATTGAACCTAAATGAGTATTTCAATAAGAGGCAAAATCACAAGCAAACCACTACTCAAAAACGCAGAATACAATAGAACGCAACAAAATGGGCAAAACACCCTTTTGATCACTTTTCCGGGCATACGCATTAAAATGAATCCAATTTTGGAGAAGCAGAACTTTCAAGTGCAGTCTAATAGGTTTCCAATGTACCAATCGAATATTTTCTTGATATAAAGATCATTCCCCCAGAAACGTCGGGACGCCATGGACACAATTTTTGGTAGTGATAGGTATGCCAAATTATCTTCATCAATCATGTCATAGTCCATCCTGATCAAAACAACAAACCCACAGTCCCGACCTTAGAACAGAAGATTTTAACCTATGGTTTTCTAACAAGTTCACAAGATAAACATGCTATATTGACTCCAGAAACAAGGCTTCTTGCTTGCTGGTCAAACCCAATTCGCTGAGAGTCGAGTTACACTCTCCATCACTAAAAGCACGTCGAGGGTATGGCCTCACCTGCACATGGGAAAACCGTTTTGAACAGTCAGAATAGCTGAAACACAACACTATATGGTATTCACCCTATTTCATTTACCCATATTTATGTTTAATAAATAAAAGAAAATTCAGAGAAAATTTCCCCTTTTGTCTTCAAAAGTGTTGCCAAATTCTCCCCTTTTGCACGAATTTCGAACTATCTAAACATTCTCGTCAAATAAGTGATAGATCCCAATCCGGTTCACATAGTTGCTGCCACGTCATTTGTTAGTCTAAAAGGTTCAGTAGTTCCTATTTGCATAAGTTTCAAATGATCTAAGCATTCTTGTCAAACTTGACAAAAGTTAAGAATTTCTAGTCTCCTTAGATACCCTCCTTTTTTTTGCAAAAATTTGAATCCGTCTAGGCATTCTTGTCATTCTAGCAGAGTTGATGAGAGCCTAGAGGACATTTTAATAAAAGGGCCCTAGAATCATTTTGCCTGACTAAATAGGAATATAATGAATTCTCCTTTTTTCTGCACAAATTTGAATCCGTCTAGGCATTCTTGTCAATCTAGCAGAGTTGATGAGAGCCTAGAGGATATTTTAATAAAGGGACCTAGAATCATTTTGCATGACTAAATAGGAACATAATGAAGTTTTCAGCAAGAGACAGATTTCATTTTGGCCCCCCCAAAAAAATGACTAGTCAAAAACATTTCCCATTTATTTATGTGATGTTGTATCTCTGATGAAGGAAAGCCGATTCACATATTTGTTTATGTGGCGTGCATATCAGATGATCGAAAGCAGGTGTAAATTAAGATAAATTATCTACAGATTTCAAGAGAGGCTCTTCCACAACACAAGTCATTCATACACACGATCACAAGCATTTAAGCATCTTTTTTGTTTCTAAAGAAGTTCAAATTAATTACTCCTCATAATAAAGAATTTACTTAATTTTGAAATTATCCCTCATCTCAATTGCAAAGGCCTTTGGTAAATTAAGATTAATTATCTACAGATTTCAAGAGAGGCTTTCAACAACACAAGTCATTCATAAACACAATCACAAGCATTTAAGCAACTTTTTTTTCCTAAAGAATTTTAGATTAATTACTTCTCATAATAAAGAATTTACTTAGTGGGTGTTTGACACCCATTCTTTTGAGATTTTAATTTTTTTGAATAGTGATTGATGGGAGAATGTGTGGTGGAAAAGTTACGAAAAGTTTTAGATTTGTGTGTAATATTATTTTATTGAGAGAATGTGTGGTTGAGATGAAGAAAGAGAAAAAGAATGAGAATGAGTGCCAAACAGGGGCTTAATTTTGAAATTAACTCTTATCTCACTGTCGAAGAAGTAACTTAGCCCTGTTTGACTGGCTCCCATTAAAATTATAATTAATCTCTCTCTTTTAATCAACCACACGTTCTCCAATAAAATAATATTATCGTAAATCCAAAACTTTTTCTTCTTTTCTAACCACATTTAAAAAAAAAATTATTATTCCAAAATAAAATTTCCCAATTTCTCATTATAATGTGAGCCAAACAAGGGCTTAGTCACTCAAATTTAGATCACCAAAATTAAGGTCATTTAAAATTTACTTATTTGCTTATAAGTAAAGTTTTAAAACTTATCCAAACATGCTTGTGCTACTCTCTTTTTGGGGTGGGAGGTGGGGGCCACTTCGTCAAGAGATTTTGGCGCCTACAGATATCAGTGTAAGGCAGTCTGCTTAAGAATTAACAGAAAAGCATAACAGATGGTGCGGGATAAGAAGGGAATGAAAGAATTTTACCAATCTGTAACTGCCAGGTTTGATCCCTCTGCCAACATCAATGAAGTCAAAAAGATACTGCAAATAAACAACAATCAACTCAAGTCAGATCATAAACCACTGGATCGTTGCAAATCAAATGTTGACCGCATCTATACCTGAAGCTTGTCTGACTTGAGAAATCTCCGACCTCTCCTGCTGCCATCAGGCATTCGTACAAGAAGAGTAACAGCATTCTCATCATCTGATGTTGGTTCCTGAGGGAGGGAAGCTCCTTTGGCTGCTAATTCTCTCTCAATTTCCTGGCAAGTGATAAAACGTGTGTATTGAAACACCGATCCAATTTCATGTCATTTTGGAATTTTTAGTAAGAAACATGCAGATGGAATCACAATCTCCCTAATAGAAGAGCTTGAATGCAAGCTACAGAATCTTAATTGAGATCGGGTCATTGTTTATTTGCTTGTTTCTAAGGACTTTTTGAAATGAAAATAAAATCCCAAGATTGAAAGTCTCGTGTGTCATGCAACGAAGCACAAACAGTTAAGACTTGAAATTTTGCAAAACCCAAAAGACCCGAGGACAAATTTTATCAAATGTAAGAATAATAAGATATGTTTGCTTAATAAGAAGAGGAATTAGGTACTTAATATATGGCAGGATTTGTAGCAATCCGAAACAAGTTTAGGCTGAATTTTATACTTTCAGTTATGCTAGTAACCTAGTGAATTTTTTTTTTTTTTAATTGGGATGTCTAATGTTTTCCTAGTTATGGTTATTTTGGTCTTTCTTGATAACGGCAGGACACGAGTACTTTCCATAATCCATGTGGTTATGGTCTTAAATTAGTTATTAGCAATAGTCCAATCCGTTAGAAGTCTCTGGATAAAGTTCCTGCAATGCTTTTTTGTTCGTCTCAAACTAACTCCATAAAGACAAAACATAGCATCAAGAGCTATGGCCAATAATTAACCTAACAAACTTTGCAAGAAAAATGCTGACCAGATATAAAACTTATTAATGAGACACAGTTTAATCAAAGACAAGTATAGGTGCCCTCTATACGCGTTCTAAATTTTCTGAGCAGTTACCTGTTCCTCTTCCATTTTTCTTCGCAATTCCCCCTCCTTGCGCTTCTCTTCTGCAAGAGCAGCTTCAGCTTCTTCCTGGGCCTTCAATTCCTTCTCTCTGTCAACTTGTAATGAAGCAAGATACTCATCATCCTGCATGCAATCATAGGTTAAAATCAAGGAGAAACTGATCTACCTCTACTGCAAGCACATAATGTGAACCTGCTGTTCCCGTATCAATCGCTGAGCAGTAAGAGAAGGTGATGGAGGACGAGGCATATGCCTCGGGTAAGGACCCATAGGTCTATCTAAACCATTCTGCATGAGTTGATGAGGTGTATGAGGGACATGATATCTGCTTCCTTCAGGAATGCCACCAAACATTGCAGCCTCGAGCATTACTGCTTCATCATGTTCCTCGGATGAGATGCCACCCCACTTTAAACAAATGTACATAGGAAGCATATGTATCAGTATTTGAAATGCATAAAACAGTCAATTTTAGTTTCTCAAAGATCATATAAAGTTAAATATGTGAATCAAGAAAAAAGATGTTACCTCGTCAGAGGGGAAGTCACTTCCATTGTGCTGCATATGACGAATGCTGTCACGCTGTCGAGGACTTGATGGTGGGCTAACATCTATTTCTTTGATATTTTGGGGAGTAGTGTCAGCAGAACCCGAAGACACATGTGATTGTCTCCTCCCATGCCTAACCAGTGGATGCTCATCTGCATCTTCTGCTTCATCTTGAATCGATGAACTCCCAACCTCCAACCAAGGTTGCCTACAGATATTTTGTCAGAATATAATCGAGATACCCAACAGGTATGTTTGAACATCCATGAGAAATGGGAACATAGGAGGGGAAGAGATACTCAGAATAATTACAAGTGAGAGAATATTATCAAGACATTGCCGTCAAAGAGAGCCATATACCTTGGAGTTGAGGATGTTAATTTGCCCAATTCCTCCACCTCAGCTGATTTCTTATCTTCCCGTTTTGACCCTCCAACTTTTCCTTCCAGTTCTTGCTGCACTTCCTCTTGCTCTGCTGTCTGAATTCACTTCATGTTAATTGAAGCAACAACAAAGATTCACGATTGTTGCCAAAGAGCAGAGAAGCATACCTTCAATGATAAAGAAACTGCACGTGCAAGCTCAGGATCTTCTAGGTGAGACTGCCTAGGTTGATGAGTCGGATTCCTAATATCCTGTATCAGATCGACATGTTTCGATAGTTAAAAATCAGTCCAGGCCAAAAAAGACTTGTACATTGAAACTATATCACATACAAGTTGATCATCATATTGCTGATTTAACATTCCAGCATCCCGTTTGGAAGCCTCAATGGCAGCTCGGATCATTTCTTCTTCTATATCATTGTTGTAGTCGGGAACATCAACAATAGCGGGAGTATTTGGTCCACGACGCGTTGAGCTATTTCGTTCTCTATGCCTAGAAGCACGTGTAATTGGTTCATCTGGTATATAATCTTCATCGTCGTCGTCGTCGTCTACTGTGACAGTCCCACGGACTTCTGGTCCATGATGTGCCGTTTCAGTGACATCTTCAATTACAGGAGCAGAACCAGACTGGTCAGAAGGTCCATTCCCATCCTTCACTTCAATTGGGATCTCCCTCACCTCTCTTGGATGTGAAACAAAAGATGCACGACTACCAAAACCAGAACCACTATCATTTACAGTTCTGGTGAAGTAGGGATCAACTAAAGAAAATGGATTCAGATCTCTAGCAGAGGGTAATAGTGAAAAAGGTCTGCGTGATTCAGCCAGAATGGGGTCATCTATATCCATAACATCATCCTGAGGAGCAGCAAAAGTTGCATCTTGTGTGCTGAAAACAGAAACAATAACGTAATGGAAGATGTTCAGATATAAAAGTAATCGTATGTAAAAGGGAATGAAGAAGAGAAAAGAAAGATCCAAAAGGACTGGAAAAATGCCAACATGTTTCTATCTCCTTCACTGAAATGTGAATTGACAGCCTCATTCAGGTTGCCATGATGCTCCTGTGCAACACAACAAGTATCATTACCTCGTTAGGAGCAGATGGAAAGAAGCAGAAAGAAGAATGTGGATAAATATTGAAGAAGTCAGAAGCAGTAGTTTCAGATGTTGAAGTTCCTCAAGCGCTGATCTTGAAAGTTTGTAAATTCGACAGTTGCATAGTTAACTAGACAAATGATAGACAAGACTCTCTATCTTCTGGGTCATGTAATAGCAGCTATCTTTGATACCCAGGTCCAATAAAAATTACTATTAAATAATTTTCACCGTTTGCAACAATACCAACATATTTAACTATGGATTGAATAAGAGTTTATCAAGGATAGAGTATTTTAACATGGAATGGTGTTCCACCGCAACCATCTGAAATTACTTTTAAGTCATTAAAAACTAAAATAATTGTGGAGCAAGATATGAAGGAAAAATGGGGTAATTTCAATGAATTTTTTTAGCATTTTCCCTCTTCTTTTAGAAAACTGCAGAGAAATCAAATAAAAGATAATAACTATAGCACGTATGCATAACCCTAATCTGGCAGAATAATATAGGTCGTGGACTTCTCTCCTTCCTCTACGATTTCTCTTTGTCCTCAAGGCACAAACTAGGCACGACAACATCACCAAACATACTATGCACATTATAACAAGCAGATCTTCGGGTAATTTGTTGGTGTGGAAATTTGAATTGTTGATAATTGTTGAAGACAAGATTCAAATGAATATACATAGCTCCTCTCTAAACTCTCTTTAAGTTTTTAGATGAAATGATAATGGAATTAGAAACAGGAAACTGCTGCCCGTTTACCAAAAAAATTAAATACATGTGACTTTTGATCAAGAAAATATAGTTTGCATGTGAGGGGGTGTGTTGTAGACAAGAGTTAAATGTATAAATGTGGCCCATCAATAACAACTTAAGCTTTTAGAGAATGTTGTTAACAATATTAGACACCAACAACTTACAATACAGAAATTATCAAGAAGTTACAACTGGAAAATTCCAAGTAGTTCTCACAAAACTTATCCAAATTTTTCTTGCTTCTAGTGTCTCACATTATGCATTCAATTAACGTGACATGCTCACCACAATTTCTAAAGCATGACCTAAATTTGTAATTGAAAGAATAAAATATGAGCACAATGGAGTGAATTGAAAGAGATTACTTCAATATGAATTACGGATTTCAAGCTTTCAGTCCATCCATTCTACTATAATTTGCACTCTTTTTAACAATTAAGCATAGCTCAAATTGTGCATAATAGCTATTTTAATTCCTTATATCCAATCTAATCTATATAACAAACACCAGTTGAAGAACTGACCACAGGACATTTATTTACGCTTAAAAAATACGAAGCAACTTCCTCCAACTCCAAGAAAAAAAAATCCTCATCAGATTTCCCGCACCCCCCACGCCCCAATCAGCTACGTAAATACACTATAGTACGATCAACTAACGCCCGCAAATTACATCCAAACCCTAAAAATAAATAAAATAAAACTGAATTGAAAAAAAAAATTTATATTAAAAGCAGCTAAAATAACATTAATCCAGTATTTTTGAGCGGCGATTTTACAGTAAAAATTACCTCGAGTTTCTGAATAGCAGCGGTCTCAGATACACCAGTGATGCTCATGAAAGTATCAATTGCTTCTTGATCAGGTCTGGACATTTTCAAATTAATGAAAATTTATTTTTTGCCTAATCAAAGAAGGTTCGGAATTATTTCTCTGAGAAGAATTTTGTGCGTTGTGTAAAATGTGATGGGGGAGAATTATAGGAATGGGAATATATAGGGGCGAGGACTGAATTGTCTTTCAATTACAAGGGTGGTCGGTTTGTTAAATGTAAATGAAAGTGGAGGTATCTTCTCTAATGTTCTATTCACGCTTTTACTTTCGAGTTCTTTTCTTGCGTGCGCTTTTTGGCTTTTATGTAGATTTTGAATATCTTGGATTTCAAGTAAGCTTTATACTTTGGCCATTGTTTCAGTCCCATTTTTTCATCGAAATTTATTTTTGAACAGTAATTTGATCTCATTTCAGTCATACATTCTTTAATAAAATAATTTTATACGTAAACTAAAAACTGTTCTTTATTTTTTAACTATACATTATCCATCATAACATTACTACAAAATGCATTTTTTTGAAGAAACTGGGGTCAAACAAGTATTCGCATTTTAAGAAAATTTACATTGACAAATTGAAGATCATCTTTAAGATTATGTTTGAGCCCCATTTTGTGTAAAAAAATGAGTTTTGTAATAATAATTTTTTAAAGAATATCTGATTAAAATGCAAAAAAAAAAAAAAAAAATTGAGTTTACTTATAAATTAATTAAGTGGAAGAACATTTGGTTGGAAAAAAAAAAATTTGTTAGAAAATGAGTCTCAAATGGGGACAAAAGAATTGAAATCCTTAATGAGAATTTCTCAAGCCCACCAACTTCTAAATAAATGAGAATTTATTAAGGTCACAAATATTTAAAAATATTTTAAATAGCTTTTTTCCTTAGACGACCCCGTTCCGTTTGTTTTAACGGTTGAGCTAGCTATTTTAGTGGCTAAATTGTTCATCCCAACTTGCTCTATTTTGAGAACTAGGTTACTACTTTGGCAGGATAGATTGTGTGATACTAAAAATGTATTAAGTAAATAAAAATTCAAATATTATTTATGGTGCAATTTAATCCTATTCAGTATACATACTAGAAATTTTTGAAGGGTATTGGGAGATGTTTAAACATGACGTACTCGATTTAGAGTGACTAGCGTTAAATAATATTTTTCATGTTGGACCTGTGTTGCACGAGTAACTAGACCTCCAAACGAGTTGTTCTACTGAGTTAAGCACAAAGGTTCTTGACTTTATATTAATTATGTCAAGATGGTTCTTTACTTTGTATTATCACGTTCCTATTAAGCTTTTGAGTTTCATTTAAAAGAACCACTTTATTTAGAGGAATGACTCAAGTCTTTATATATTGATTAATATTTTCATACTTAATGGACATGAAACTTGACCATTGATATGTTGGTTACTCATTTGAATATGCCAATCATAAAATCCGAATTGATTATTTGAATTTAATGAATTTTGATACTCACTAAATATTAAGCACCTGTTTGGACTCCATTAAAATAAGATTTTGAAGGAAAATTTGTTTTGGAATATTGATTTTTTGGAGAATGTATAGTCAAAAAATAAAGAAGATTTTTGAATTTACATCTACGTTATTTTATAAGAGAATATTTGATTGAAAATGAATTTAAAAAAAAAAACATTTTTTGAAAAATAGAGTCCAAAGGGTGCTAAGACAACTCAATTGTATGATCAATCGCGTTGTGTACATTACTCTTGACCACCTGATTGATAGCGCTAACGTGGCATTAAAAAAATACATTTATTTCAACTTCAATTATCGTAAAAGGGAAGTCACAAAAACAGGTCCTTTCATTCCAACTTCAATTTTCATAAACCGGTTGAAAGGATTTTCTTAGCTATGCCAACTAGCCGAGTCGGAAAAAAAAAGTTTGGGCTCGGCTCGAGTTTTTTTGGGGGAGCTTTTTTCGGCCCGAACCAAGCCGCGCAACACCCGGCCAAAAAAAGGAGGCTCGGCCTGCTTTTGGCCCGAGTCTTAGAGGGTCAAACAGGCTCGAGAGTTTTTTTTTTTTTTTTTTGTAAAATCTACATTTTTTGCTTAAAGAATTTAAAATTTGTATAGTTTATATNTTGGGACCGACTACAATTATCGTAGGCGGAGTTAAAATTGTATACGAATAAAATATCTCGTGTACAATTTTTCTTGAAACAAAAATATTTAGAAATTACGTATTTTTTGAAACTAATCAATTTAAAAACTTACAATATTTTATGCTTCAATCTGCTACAACTTTTCGATCATTATACTGTCAACTTGTTCTTGACAACGTAATTTCGCATATTCTCAGTCCTTCAAACATATTAAAGCCTGCAATATATCTTCTTTTAGCCTTGATCGTTCCTCACATAAAACTCGACCACGATCTATTGATTGTTCTAGCATTTTCTCTTTAATTTTTATTATTTTGAGCAGCTGAGAAAAGAGGGTGTTGTGGGGTTGGGAAGAATCTGATCCTATTTATGACTTACCAGATTATTGAGTTCCTTATTTTGTTTCTTCATAATTTTTATTATTTTGAATAACTGAGGAATTATGGGTTAAGGATCTAATCTGTTTAATGGGTTTTGAAATTTTTGGATTTTTGTTTCTTGTATTTACAATTTGATTTATTCCATGTTTTGTAAAAATCCAAATTAGATCTGAAAAAAGAAAAAGAAAAAAAATGAACGAAACTTTTGAATTAGAGTTTCAATTAATTAATTGGCATGTCTTCTGGAAATCCTTGATCTTTGTTCCATTGTTGATTGATTTGAGAATGTTGTTTGTCGTGAATCAGGATAAAGCTGGAAATCTTAAATATAGTGCCTGCAAGCAGCTGTTTTAGCTGCCGACAGCTTTTAATTTAAAATTTTTTTATTAATACGGGCTCGGCTCGCACAGGCCTTTTCAGCCAGTGACACGGGCTGACCCGTGTCGGTGGGCTCGCTTGGGTTTGGGCTGATGCCCCAATTCGGGGCTAGGCCCGAGCCGACGAACTTTTTTGCCATCCCTAAATTTTTCCCAAATTGAGCAAACCCTCTTGGAGGGAGATTTCTTCTTTGGTCGCGTGTATTCAACTTATTCAATGTTGACACCTTCGTTTCTGACGAGTTATATTGCAAACTTTTAGTAAGTTATTTGTTTTGCAAAACACCACTGTGTTAATAGATTTGAGTGGGGTTGAAGAAATAGAAAAAATATAAAAAAACAATGAAGTAAAAACGTTACCACTGTGTTGGTGGTGTATAAAATCAATTTTGGCGGGTTTCGTTTGCGAAGGTACTTGTATCGTGAATGTGAAAATGAGCTTCAAATTTGATGTGTTTCATTGATTAATGTACTGGTATTGGAAATGGGGCTTGTTCATGTGAAAATGAGCTTCAAAATATGATTGCTTCATCTCAAGTTCTGCAATTATGCTAATTAGCACTATTAACTATTTAAGAGTCTAAGTCGAGTTTTGCTTATCCTCGTCTGTCTTGAACTGGGAACGATTACCATATTTGAATTTTACTACAAAAACTAGTAACATGACTGCATTCTTACCTTCATTAGTTTTATTGTATATGCATTTTTTCGATGCTAAGTTTCTGGTTGATTCCCATCTTAGAATAGCACGAAGAATTATGGTGTATGCCATAATTGTAGGAGCAAATTGTGGATATTGGAAGTGGCTTGGAGACGATGAATCCAGTGGCAACTCAAGTACGGTATAGCTACGTTGACTACTCTTACGGCGAAGGAAGCAATCCAAGATGTATCTTGCATGTTAGAATCTCTACTTTAGTTAAACGATGAACAAAAAGTGAATATTTCTTTCAATCTCACAATCTGCAAAGGTAAAGCAAGTAGCAAAGGGGATGAGAAAGGAAAAGACCCGTCTTGTTTATTATGCATTAGTCGAACTAGTTGTGTAACTTATGTTTTTATATGGATTGTGTAAATTGTTTTTTTGATGCTATGTATGTTGTGGTTTGTAAGTGTACCCCCTGTTGTATCAAACATTTTGTTCTATATATAGTCTTTGTTAGATATATAGATGATGCTCAAATGAGGTGATTTGAATGAGTTCGAAATACAGTAAATAACATATAACAAGTTGAGTTTAAAATTCTTCACATGATGCTCAACAAATTTAGCAAAACAAGTGGCATCTACAATGAAAACGAAATCATCAACTGCTCATTGTCATTTGCAGCCATGTCATCTTCATCCCAGCCTGGGCAATTTATCCAGTCAAACAATTCCCTTCTTCAGTACATCGTATTGAATCATGTAAAAAATTCACATTAATATGCATAGAGGAAACCCCGTTTGAGAAACAAAATTACATGTGTTGATTGACAACATTACCTTCTACAGGCAACGTAACATTAGTTGGAGACGGGGGATGAAGTTGGAGTACTGTGAATGTTGTGTGAACGCATGACTTCGTTGGCCGCCTTGCACCAGAAATGCGAATTATAATCATATATATCTCATCCACATCAAATGAAACGAGGAATCTAAAATTATTGACCAACGAGAATAGTGAATACGAGAACGGAGTTGGAATGGAATATTCTCGTTGTTGAGTTGCCTTAACGATGGGTGCACCATCTCCTAGATTAGTCCGACGTGCATTTGGTCTTTTTCCTAGATTTCGAAGGACTTGTTTTATAATTGTGGTAGGAACAGGTTGTGTTAATTCTTCATATTCTACACATATCAGAAGATGCAGTTAGCTTGACTTTACATCATGTATGAATTGTTGATTGTGAGTTCGAAGAAGTGCTTGCATTAGTTCTTTGGCTTTCATGACTACAGGTCAATGTAACGTATCTCACAACACCTTAATCATCCTTTTTGGAACAAGAAAACCTACGTGGTAAGCATTTTGAATTTAGAAATCGAATAATTCTTTTTCGTCCTTGAACTTCATACACACCTCAAGCACCATCGCTGCACCATCCCCACCTACAATTTCATCATCCATTATGTTCAAATTGTCCATAAAGTTCTCATTATCGGATTCTATCAAAAAAATTCCATCCACCACTTCAATAATTTGTTTCTTTGCAACAAAAAAGAACAAATTATGAGGTCACCAATTTGTATTCGCACAAGCTTATTTCAAATTGAACCACGAAGTGGAATCACTGTTAGACTGTACATTTTAGTCACCGATCACAAATCTATGGGTTTTAGGCTACTTCTAAGTTGACGTTACAGCTTCTTAGATTTATGACATTAAAACTTCTTAGGTTAAACTTGCAGTTCATTTCAACAATTTCAACTTCTTAAGCTTAATAAGTCAACAATTTCATAAATCGAAAATACCTTTGTCTGACATTCTTGCGACTGAATAAAGATGGGTCAGCTTCTTTTTCTCGTTTCAGGACAACGACGAGCACTTCAGGACGAACTCCGCGTCCTTCAAATTAGATGATTATGGTTTGGGTGGAAACCATAGATGTGTGAACTTTGTGTACTACCATTCTTACCTTCATTTGCTTAGAATGTATAGTGAACTTCGAGTATGCGGCGATGGATGTACGGGAGAAGAAAATGGGATTTCTAGGGCAAGAGAGCTGGAATTGAAGTGAAATGGTTTCTACCCAGGCCGGTTTGCGACAATAGATAAAAAGACAGATTTTTTTTCAATTTTTAAATTGCTTTTAATGGTTTTCATTAAAATTATATTTTTAGTAGATTGTGATAGAAATTTTTGAAATGTGTGGTTGAAAATCTGTAGGATCCATAAAAGATGTAATTAATATTGATCGTTTGACTTCGACTTCAATTAAAATCTGATTTTAATTTGTATCAAACAAGCTTTGAGTTTTGCTTCCTGGATTTAATCCCGAGTTCTTTAGGTTTTTCTTTTCAAATTGCCTGCCATGTCAGCCATTGTGGACCATGTGTTTTACCGGTGGTAGGCTTTAATGTACAAGCAACTTAATTGTTAGTTGTAATTGTTGCATCAACATTGAGCCCCTGTTTTGTGCACATTTTGGGAAAAGAATGCCTTTTTATTGTTGATGTGATGAGAAATATGTGGTTGAAAAGGAAAGAAAAGTTATTGATGTGATAAAATATTATTTTATTGGAAAATGTGTGGTTGAAAATGAGCAAAAGAATTAAAATGAAAAAAATAATGTGACTCAAACATGGTCTGAGTTTTGTGTTGAACCTTTCAAGAAATTTTTGATCAAAATTGAGCTCCTAGATGCTATAGAGGGGTCGGACATTGAGTGCTCATTTGATAGAGATTAAAAATCAATTAAAATTAAAAATATAGTCGTCATTGANCATATTATTTAGTCATGTCTTTTAAATGAAATAAATGATCCAACTCAAAAAAGAAAGAAATTTTTTTGGTGGTAATTACACCCTTCTCCACTTTTCAAAATCTATATTCTAAAATTAGATTTTAATTTTTAATTTTCAAATGTCAGATTTTTTTAATTAGATACAATATAAATATATATGTATTAAAAGTTTGTTTCCCTGATTTAAGCGCGATAAAGTTGGAAAACTACGTAACTTTCATATATTTCGAAACCTCAACACACTTCTCTTCTTCACACAAACCCACGGCCGCACTTCTCTTCACAGACCAACTACCAGAAAGCATCTCCATCATCGCCGTTATTCTCCGACGAAATCGCCAATACCATCATCACGCACGTTTTCATCATACCGTAAAACTATCAAAATATAAGTGTATTCAACTCCGTGGAAGCTATATATTCTAAACCCAAAAATCGAAATCTATATATCCTAAACCCAAAACCATATGGCTCGTTCAAGGAGTGAAGATAGAAAAGATAAAAGAAAGTCGGAGGAAGTTTGTGAAGATTCGTCATAAAAAAGACATAAATCGAATCGATATGTCAAAAACACGTCGAAGAAGAAGATATTTGAGATATTTTCAGATGTGTTTTTCAATTGAATCAAATGTTCGAACCCTAAATTTGACTGGGTAATGTGTATTGATGGTGTATTATACATTTGGGACTCACGGTATATTCAATTTGTGATGTATGAGTTCAGTGCATATTGGTATCCCGTTTTGTGACCCATAACCGTTGATCTTTGCTTTGTTGATTTACGAATTGTGGAATGGATAATATAATCATGTTTGCGACCTACCAAACTATGTGTGACCAAACCTTTTGTATGTGACCAGTATGCATGTGTGGAGGTTGTGACCATACATGGGGGGTTTTTTGTGCGATTTTTGAATTAATACGTTATTTGGTCACATATAATGCAGGTTTGGACTTTTGTTATACTAGAGAAAAGTTGTTTTCCTGGTAAAATTACTGTTATTAACACGAAGGGCGTGTTGTCGAAGTTCAAAACCAATCTGACGTAGGCACAAAGGAATATCATTCGTAATACATGTTTTGGCCACATTCTAGAGTGCGATGAAATTATCGTTCAACCGCAGTTGATCCATTATTTCCTCCTGAGGCAGGTTCAACAACCAAATGTAGACGAAATGTGGTTCAATATAGAAATGCGATTTGTTAGATTCTCGCTTTCGGAGTTTTGTTTAGTGTCCGGACTTAGATATTTTGGAAATGTTGATACGAACAGACTGGAGGAGACGCCGTCCCGTTTGAAAGAAAAATATTTCAGTAAGTTCAAGGTTGTGACACATGAAGATGTCAGAGATGCATATATTATTGCTGGCGATATTTCAAATACATAAATTCATTTACTATCGATAAGAACATTGTGACATTACATGAACATGCAATTAATTGATTTAGAATGACATACCCAATCTGTACGAATCTACCGATTTCGTAGACAATTGACGTAGTGAAATCTGTTTCATGAATTGTCCGATTTCTTGGTGGCCATAATCTCACTGTATTATTCGAATCGTGACCTGGAATTTTTGATTAACGTTGCCTCAAATATTTCTGGTGGCTGTAGAAAAGAAATTTCAGATCTCTATGGCCTTTATTCACCGTCTGCGTAACGTATTGTATTTTTGGGAGGTGAATTTTAGAGAATAGAGAATCCGGCATTCATGGAAGTCACATTTTTCTAGGAATATGATATATATATATATATATATAAATAAAAGTGTATGTATACGTGAAATATCTGATTTTAGAAATTGAAAGTTAATTTCTTATTTTTAAAATCGTATATATTTATTAAAAATCTGATAAATGAAATTTTCCCCTTTTTTATTTTGAAGAACCGGTTTTGTTTTGAAAGAATGGGGGCGCAAACAAGGTCTTCAAGAAAAATTCAGCTTAACAAACACGGTCGGTCGTCTTCTGAAATCTGAAAAACACACTCTTCTCTGAGATCTGGAACAATCAAAATGGAGGAGGAAACAAAGAACAAGATTAATGAAAAGAAGTTAGGGTTTTGGAAATGGGCAATTGCATCCGTAATTTTCAGATTAATTCTGATTTACTTCCCCCAGAATCTCAATCTCTCATCTCGCCCGGAAGTCTCCACTCCGGTCACCAGCCTTCGCCGCCGTAATTACTCTCTCTCTCTCTCTCTCTCTCTATAAATACATACACACGTAAGTATGTAATTACATTTTTGTTTGTGCAGTTTATAAATTATATTTGTTTTCGTTTATATGCTTGCAGTGGCGGAGGGATACTGGTTAAAGCAGCTATCAATGTCGCCTTATGCTGGTTCGTATAGTTTGCATTTTTAGTGCTTAATTTTGATCATGTCTGGCCTTGCTATAAGTTTTTCTTTTGGAAAGCGTGTCTCTTGGTCTTGCTTTAACAATCATGTTTGGCAAAGTAATTAACTTAAAACTTTGATTTTCACTTATTTTTAACACTGAGAAACATGATTTTATTCGAGGTCTATACGGTTTAGTGATTATTTTGGAGTGAATAGTGCAGGTTCAATGTACCACGGATCACCTTTATTGCTATCAGTTCTTGGGCCTCTTACTGCAATAAAGTAACAATTTAAGCTTCAATTAGCATCCTTTTAGTTTTAAATTTATGTTATCAGTAGCAATGGTTTTTGTACGTGGTTATCTCAGTATTGATGAATAATAAAATGTGATAATGCAGGGTTGAAGGACAGCCTAATCATCTTTTATGCAGGTACCATGGCATTTTATCAAGACTTTTATTGTCATTCTGCTTTCCTTATGTTTTTGTTCTGATTATCATTGGGCAAGAAATTAAATATCTATTTTGCTGGAAATCCACTACAAGTATCATGAGATGCTTATATTTAAATTTGATCTGTTACTACATTCTTTGGAGAATCATTTAGACGAAGTATCAACACATGTTTGGAAATAGTTTGGTTTCTGTGATTGCAGATTTTATCTGTGCACTTCTGATTCGTGCCACTGGATGTATACTTCAAACAGCACATGGTCAGAATTTGAAATCTTTAGGCCTTGAGACAATGCTGGAAGACATTGGTAATTTGAAATTATTTTTTTGGCGTTGTTATTGTGCCTGTACTTTTATGATTTCCCATCCTGCATTCTTCGTATAGGAAACTGATGAAGTTATTTTGCGATTGTTTCTAGAGATTATGCCATCTGGTGACATTGCTGCTCTTGTGTATTTATGGAACCCTTTCACCATATTCACCTGTGTTGGTTTTAATACATCACCTGTTGAAAACCTGTTCGTTGTCTTGTCTCTTTATGGTGCATCTGCAGGTAAAGAAAATTCTCCCATTTTTATTGTTCCTGATATCATTCACAATAATTTGACTGAAATGTCAACTTGATTTTTTCCCAATCACTTTAAAGCTTCTCGAGTTGCAAACTAGATCTGCTGATTATTGCCACACAGCATCCAGTTTATTTATTCTTGAAGTTTGTTTAGTATTCTATATATACCATATACAGTATTTCCAATTTGTCTGTTGATCTTTGTCAAGTCTTATAATATTCCACTTCGGGGCGAGATTGCTACTTAACTCATGAGCATGAGGAAGTTTTCGTCAAACTCATGTATGAAACTATTTAGGAAGTCATGTAACCTATGATTCTTTCACTTAATCTAACCAATTGAATTCTGCTTATGGGCGCACTGACTGTTGAATGTTTCACACAATCTACTTGAGTGGAAATGTCTACCACGTGCACTGAAATTCTTGTCATCATAATTTATAATCAGGGCTAGGAGAGTTGGAAAGTAATTTTATTGTTTAGTTGCCTTGCAAATGATTTCATGTTCCATCCATGAGGTATATTTAGACCTTGTTTGTCACCCATTATTGTGTTAAAAATGGAGTAATAAACAATATTTTTTGGAGAATGTGTGGTTGAAATTTAAAGTAACTTTATTGGTTTGTGTGTATAATATTTTATTGATTGAATGTGTGGTGGAGAATCTTACTGTAGCAAATAATGTTTTAGATTATATTGTGTTGTGTAGAATCTTACTGTAGCAAATAATGTTTTAGATTAAAGGTAGACAGACTGGGGCTCAGGCTTTAAACTCTTAGAAAGTAGAATAGGAAAAATGTAAATGAAACAGCTTTTACTGTTTTCAACATCATTAAATCCAAAGGTTTTAGGTATTTTATACTGCCCTTGAGCTGCATATGAAGTAATCACCTAATATCACGTCTGCATATCACCAATCAATTTGAATCTTGTAAGACTTGAGGGGGAGAAGCCATTAGAGATGGATTTGCTTGAATGATACTTTGGGTAAACATTTCATCCTTTCCCCTTGTATGCTATCTTATATATCCTGTGCTCAATGAAACCGAGGTACTATATCTTTGAAAACGCTGTAATATTACGTATGATGATGATATTATTGAATATACATTAAAACTTAAGTGAAAATTGAATACCATAATTGAGGTTCATAGCCTGTCTCCGTTCTGTCAGGAATGACTTCCACAGGTCATTTTCTCAAATATTCGATCAGCATCAATTTCCATTTATTTTGAGGCCTAAACACATTTCCATTTAAAAATTAATGAACAGAGTCATGTAAGATAATGACACATTGAATCATTACCTATCACAGTGGATTTTATGTGATGACACAGGAATAGTGCCACTGGCAGCTTTTGGGTGGGTTATGGCATCTCATTTGTCTCTTTATCCAGTGGTTTTGGTCATTCCGGTATGTTTTCATCAAACATGTTGTGCATAATAAAAAAATTATGCCAAATAACATTTCTACCGGATATTGGGTAATGTTGGTTAACCCATGTCCATTCAGGTGATCCTTTTATTAGGTTATTGTCCTGATACGCCTCCAAGAAAACTGTTTCAGCAAAGGGATTTCCAAAAAACTGGAGCCGAGAGATCAACCAAGAATCATGTCCAAGACCGGCCATTGACAAATAAACCAGCAGAAGCAACATTTTTCTGGTGGCGAGTCATTCTCTTCTTTTTGTGGGCATCCATATGGATAGCCTACGTCTTAATTTTGTGTGCAATCTCTGTAAAAGAGTATGGAGGTCTTCCGGAGATGTTTAAGAGGTACGTTTCTCTATTGTAACACAATTATTTATTTCCTATGTCACTCCAATATCCATAGGCATAATAATTGTTTCAAGATTACTCTTCAGTATTTATATGCGCTCTACCGATATTAAAAATAATAAAATTTTAACATATCGAAGTATAGTGCTTTTCCTTGCCATCCAGTTAGCTCTTAATTAAATTGCTTAATTTAAAGAATTCATTTCATGTTATTTTGTATATGAAAATCATTGCATATGCTGATTTAAATTGTTAATTCTAATGTATACATATCTCCCTTGACAAATAAAACAAACATTTTTATTTTTTGATAGGTAATTCGAAAATTTTATTAATAAAAGAAGAATACACATGAAGTGTATTATCAGTTTAAACAAAAAAGAAAAGATATGAAGTTAGGCAGCCCCTCTACAGGATTGCTAGTCGCGACATTAAATCAAGTATATAAAGTTAGATAAAATAATTTTTTAAATTGCTCTGTGGTCCGTATTTGGTCTTCAAAGTATCGGCTGTTCCTTTCCCTCCACACATACCATACAATGCATCCCGAGATAAGATTCCATACTAGCTTGCTATCTTTATCACGAAGTTTCCTCCTCCATGCCCGCAACATGTCCTCTATACGTCTAGGTAACACCCAATCTATATGTTGAGAAGCTAGAATACTATTCCACAGCTAACGGACACCGTCACAGTGACTGAACAAGTGATCATGCGTCTCCCCATCGCTCCTACACATATAGTACCACTTGGTTTCATAAAAGCTTTTTTCGGAGATTATCCATTGTTAATGCCTGTCCTCTCACAACCGTCCACAGTAAAAATGCCACCCGTGGGGGCAATTTATATTGCCACACATCATCTATGGGAATGAACTCTCCACAGGTCTCAAGAGAGATCTAAAATAAGAGCGTACAGAAAAAATACCATTCTGTGTCAACCTCCATCGGCTACGATCATCCTCTCCTATCCAAATTTGCACCTCATACAATTCAGTTAGAAACAATGCATAGTCATCTAATTCCCAATCCTGCAAACCCTTCTGAAAAGTGATATTCCAGCTGTAACTCTCATTGTGGATGGCTAAAACGTCATNATCTTTGCTCCTTTCAAATTATGAAACCATAATTTTATATTGTATAAGAACTAAGCCCCTATTTGGTTTAGATAAAAATAATTCGATTTTTAGTAAATTTTGATAGAATTTGATGAAATTAGTGATTAAAATTTTATAAAATTGTAAATCTCATGAAATGTATAATTCAAAGTAAATTTAAAGAAAAATTAATAAAACATAGGCTAAATTTGAAGTACTCATAATTTTATATCTAAAGGTAATTGTAATAATTATATTAGAATGACAATGACCAACATCTTTAAAGGTTATAATACCAACCACTTGGACATCTATATAGTATATATTAAGGATGACAACGAGACGGGGTCGGGGTTGGGGCAACCTCCCTCGCCCTCGCCCTCGCCCCCTTCCCCTTCCCAGCAAGTAATTTCTCGCCTCGTCCCCACCTCGTTACCCGTTTGCTATCCCGTTTATTTATTTGCTATTTTTATTATTATTTCTTTTTTAATTCATTTTAAGGATTGAATTAACCAGGAGCTGCTCAAAGAGAGATTTTGATCATTCATTTATTGTTGATACCTTGAAGTTTATTATTCGATTACATACTTTTTTATTTTCATAATGATTAAAATTAATTTATGTTTGATATTTTTACGGTGTATAGTATATGTATTTAGTTGATTATTGAATTTTTTACATTCAGTTCTATTCCGATTCATCCTTGTTGAGCAGTTTGACCCTTATCATTTTTTGGTTCAATATCAGTTTGGTTTTAAAAATGTAGAATAATACTAAAAATGTATGAATTTTTTTTGCACTTAATTTTTCCCACCATCCACTCTACAAACAATTCCATGCAATGCATAAAGTTATCTTCCATAAAGTTGTCTTGTACGACAACTCTTTACTTAGAACCTAAAAGAATAAAAAGTTAATCTAGATTATTTTATAAGGTCATTCTGATTTATTGATAACGTGGCAGATCATAGTCGATCATCATTATCCGTAATCACAACTATTGAGCAAGCATTTGTAGCATTAAAAATTGTCAAGATGGTCATACAGCAAAATAGATGATGAATTTCTTGTTGACTGAATGAATCACTATATTTAACGAGATCTTACTTAAAAGTAAAATTAGAATCTATGTTAAAGAAAAATTTTGTTCTGTAAAATCTTTCCGAGGCAATTTTAAAAGGTAATATTTTATATTGTGTAAATCCTTGGTTTTGAAACATCATTAACGTTTTCTAGATTTTGGCCCACCCTAAAATTTGATTCTAGCTTCATCCCTTCTTGTAATGATGTTTGTGCCTTCTTCTTGCCTTCTCAAATGTTATGTATATTTCTAGTTAAGGGGTTCGTCCCTTAAAGCATGATCTTGTACACTTGCCTAGAGGATCATATGCTTTAGACATCTCACTAGATATTTGCCTAATTCTTTTGTAGCATTCAGCTGCGTTTATATGATACTTGAGAGCATATGCCATGTTGTATAACTTAAATGATGATAAATATCTAAGAATTTCCGTATACCATTGTTCTATAGTCCATCTAAAGCAATGTGCTGCTTCATATGTGTATGCCATTACTCCTTTTGCAGGACCTATGGATTTATTCTCACTGTGAAAGATTTATCTCCAAATATAGGTGTCTTATGGTTAGTATCAAGTAACTTTATTGTCCATTGAATGTAGATTTCTTTGCCTGTCTGTTCAACTCTATTAACTTAACATATTCACTAACTTCATTGCAGGTACTTTTTTGCAGAAGTCTTTGATTTTTTCAGGAATTTTTTCCTGATAGTTTTCCATGTGAACATCCTTTTCATGATATTGCCATTAGCCATACGGCTAAACCATCGGCCTTGCTTTCTTGCTTTTGTTTACTTGGCAATCTCTTCAATGCTTAAATCTTATCCTTCGGTGAGTTTTCATCTGTCTCTATTCCCATCATGTGTTGTTTTCTATTGCTGAACCATAGTTCTCATTTTCACACTCATTTAGTTTCTTCCGCTCCTAGCATGTAAGTATGTAACAAAATAATTTAATGTTGTCTGTTACAATGTATTGATCTGTTTAAATAGAACTATAACGTGAAAGCAGGGGTGGAGGCGTGGAGTCCATGACAATTCTTTTTTTTTTCCCCCCCCTTTTTGGATGGGACGGGATGGAGGAGAAATAATCTTCTTATAAAACTTGCTTCTTTTAAATTAATTTTTTGTTGTAAAAACACCTTCTGAGCTTTTACTTAGTAAGCTCTTTAAACCTTCTCGGGAGCCCATGAATGTACAAATTTGATTTGTTATTAATTGATGGAATATTGACTTAGTTTTTGAAATTAAAATGGTTGTATGAATAAGAAATAACAGAGTTTCTCTTATTCGTATTAACAGCTACTCTATGAGGAATGTTTTTATGCTCTCTCGGCCAACGGATTTTTTTTAAAAAAAATACCCTATTCCTCAGTATCTTACATGGGACATTCCCATAGAAAGAATAGGGGAATGGATAGGAGATAATCAGTATTAATTTAAATATTTATATCTATCCGAATCTCATTAACAAATGATCAAATAACATATTTATATATGTTATGGATTTGACGGAGATAATTAAGGAAACACCTAGGTAAGTCGAGATTCGATGCACATGTTCACATACTTGTATCTTTAGTCATGGGGATTATCAAATCTGCTTAAAGGATATGCAAAGGCTTAGTATTACAAATTGCAACTTGAAATGAAGGGCTTCGTCTTCCTGGATGCTGACATTTAGTGGAATAGTGAAGCACTTGGTAATGTAGAACTCTTGATTTCACGCCCCTCTTTGCTCAGTAAAGAGGAGAAATAGGGAAAATATTTATATTTGAGCTAGTGTTGTAATTGGAATAGATTTTATGTTTACTCTGATTATTATTAATTATTGCAACCCAAAATGATTGACTCCTCGAAGAAGTGTTGGATGAAATTTGTTTTGCATATGATATAATCATCGAGTATAATTACTTCATATAGAAATAATTTTTTACCTGCGGGGTGTGGAGGGAAAATTATCTAGATTTCCTCCCGAGGCTATGCTGGTAGTGGTAGCTCAACTTGGTTAGCAGAAATCTCTTGAACTCACTTTGAAATTTTTCTTGGTAACTAATGAAATTTTGATTGGGTTGGAATTGCATCTCTCAAATAATTGGCCATGTTGTCTCATTAATCATTTGCTTCAATGATCAGGTCGGGGACTCAGCTCTATACTTGGGTATGATGGCACTTTTTGTTAATGAGTTAGCAGGTAATTTTGCTGCTTCCTTTTTTTTGGGTATATTACTACTACTATATTATTATATTCTTTCCCAGATGAAGATTCTGATATCTTATTTGTCATGCAGAAATGCAATTTTCGTTCTTCCTCTTTTGTGGATATGTTGGAGTATCGCTTCTGAGCCCTGTGATGCACAACCTATGGATATGGAGGGTATGTTTGTCACAGTTATACATTCATAGGCATGGGCTTTCTTCCGAAGTTATGCATAATACATAATGTAGCTGATAATAATCCTTGCTGGATATCTTAACTCGATGGAATTTTGCAGGGTACTGGGAATGCAAACTTTTACTATGCAACTGCTATGGCGTATGCTTGCTTTCAGGTTTCTTTCTTTTCAGTTATTCTTTGATTATTAACCTATTAATACTTGTATGAATCTGTATCTTGATTTCAACCTTCGTAGAAATATGTCGATGCTCTTATTATTTCCTCAAATTGCCCATCTTATGGAAAATATTGTGTTTAACCTGTGGACAGTGAGAAACAATTCATAAAATTTTAATTTTGTAAATGACCCCTTTTTGGTTGGAAAAGCTGTTTAATTTTTTATATACCAATGTCTCAAAAGTGATGTTAGCTTATTGAAATGGCCTTCTTCTTTGATATGCTCTAGTTAAAATTCTATAAGATTGAACCCATTCAAATTTTTTTATATGATGCTAGTTCTTCGGTTCATTGTACCTGGGGGACTATTAATTGCATATTACTGTTTTAAGCATAATACAGCGTCAGTTTATTCGTAACATGGGATATCACAATCAAGAAAGGTGGTTTGCAAACGATATAAATTATCCTATGAGTATTTGGTTGTGCTTTTCAAAAAAAAGTTGAAACTTTATTTTGAGCAACTTTGTGTTTTCAAACATGTTTGGATACATTATATTTTCTAATTTCTAAGTAAAAAGTTACTTATTTTGAAGGTAACGCTTGCCTTACTATCAAAACAAGTAAACTTGTTCATTCTAATACTTTGTACTTGATTAAACTTTCTTGAGCTTAACCAAACACTCTGTGTACTAGTTATAATCTTTAAGCTTTCATATTCTCTTTTTATTCGTGCTATTTAATATAATGTTTACTCACTTGTTTTCTGTTTGCCTGCAGATTATATTGGTAGTTGAGAGCGTTAGTGCCATGCTTAATCATGACAGAAAGATCAGAAAACAATGTACAACTTTGGAAGGTTGAGGTGTCTACTGCTTTCTAATGATAACAAAAATAAAAGATCTTTTGCCAATGTATCGAGTATTTCTGGCCCCTTCTCTGGTCCTGGTGCTTTAAAGACATTACCTCATTGCACGATGAACTGCTGGAACTTCATTTGCAACAGGTACCTGGATATCTTTTCTGGTTGGGATTCGCTTTCTTCGAAGTTTTTGGAGTGTAACCCCCTCGATTTATATTCTTACTTTATCCTTCGAATGTGTTGTACCTAAACACAATACACTTGCTAGAAAAGTAGTTTGGATAGATTTACCAATAGGAGGAAAAAACTTAGTAAAGATCATCTGTGATGATGCTATCTTCCAACCATCGATCTGAGTTGCACGACCTTCTTGTTGTGGATAGTGATTTTCACTACCATTTCATGTATCGATCTTTATGTATTTGATGTTCTTTTCTTGATTGCACGTTTAATTGCAAGAAAGATTAGCTGGGATTCAAACTTCTTATATGAATCATATATTCGTGCAAAAAAAGTTATCGTTGATTTTGCTCTATGATATAATGGATTTCAGTTAAAATGATAAATAGTGCAGCTATTAGATAATTCTCTAATTTCCATTGAAAATTGTACTTAGCCCCTCCTCGATGGCTATTATTTGGCAAAAGCAATGTTTTGATTAGTGAATATTTGGAGAATGTGTAGTTGAAAGCAGGGAAAAGTTGTGTTTACATGCAAAATATTTTATTGCTTGAACGTGATTGAAAATAAGTACGTAGAAAAAAAAATTTTGAAAAAAAATTCATCAAATATGGGCTTAATATGATCCTATGCAACTTGTGTGGGGTTGGTCTGGCCATCCCTATCTCAGCCCTGTTGGAGATTTTTGGGAGTGAGGCGGGAGCTTGAATCCCGATCATGAGGGCAAAATCCACGGGGGAGTTTCATTCTTTAGCCCTTGTTTGGGTTCCATTTTAAATATGTTTTGAAAAAAATGTATTTTGGAATAGTACTTTTTTGGAGAATGTGTGGTTGAAAAAGAAGGAAAAATGTTGGATTTACATGTAATATTATTTTATTGAAAAATATGTAGTTGAAAAGAAGAAAGTAAAAAATGTATTAAAGTTAAAATGGAGCCCAAAATTATTCAGGTTTAAATGCCTAAAACAAGAAAGCAAGCTCCTTTTCAAATTTCCATAAACAATCAAGCTAAGCTATGCAATATTATTTGAACAAAAGCTTTGCTCAATTAACAAGGAAAAAATCATTCCACATGAAGAACATTTCCTACTAGTCAAACATAAAACCTCCATAGTCCCAGTCAACGAGATGTGAAAACTTCAAACACCATTGCATGTAGTAGAGAGCGTCTATGACTACTCCTGAAGGATACAAGAGATGAAGTCTATGGCGACCAGGGGCGGCCTCTCGATCTTCTCATAGTACAAGACACAGATGTTGTGCAGATATTAGTATACATACAGACAGGGACAGCCATGAATATTATCCGCGCATAATTTAATCAACTTCTAACTTTTAGTTTTTTGTCATGGATTTAATGATGTTAAAAATATAAACAATATTACGACAATACTAAAAATGACATAATCATTTTTTATCATTTACAATACTCGTTGTAGAAAATACTGCGATATCAATTGTGCTATCATGATCTTTAGGCTGACAAAGACCCTTTACAATATATTCTTCGAACTTGATCTTGGATATTAGCTAATCCAAAATTGGTATCCTTAGTCCAGATCAGTGGGGGATTGTGTAACATCAAAATCTACTTTATTTGATATCTTTCCATCAACATTTTCTATAATGGATGTCATTTCAAAGAATCTCTTCATTTGATATCTAAAGAAAACGATAAATCACAGTATACTTAGAATTTTTTTTTTTTTGACAAAACCAATTCTTTATGAATTTTGCACTTAATCAATCAGCCTTTGGAGTCAAATCAAGCAAAATCTATTCTCAATTGGGTCAATTCTATGTACCCAAATCACTAAATCAACCTCCATACAATTACCATGCATTCAAATCACGCACACATATTAACAACTTTGCTCAAAGTCATTAATTCAAACATATTACCCACACAATTAAATCTCTGCTCAAATATTCAGAAAATAAGTGCTCAAACAGAGGTAGAACAGGTTTATTTTGCATACAAATATATAGGGACCCTCAATTCAAGGATATGGACTCCATATTCAGGGACCAGGCACGAGAGTGTCGAGCAGAGAGTTGGAGATTGAGAAGCTGAGAGAAAGTGGATTTGCGAATTTCGTGGTTTCAATTTCAGCGCACACAGGTATAGTTAGTTTTGGGTTGGGTCAATTTCTGTTTCAATTTTTTTCCTTTGGGCTGGATAAATTGAAAGTCCAATAGGCTACTACTTAAAAAAAGGGAAATTACAAAAAATCAGGTGTTTAAAGATTAATTTTTAAAAATCAGGTTGAAAGTTTANTGACGACTCCTCACGCGTAGCGGTGCGATGTTGTGTAGTGGGTGCTGTGTGTGGTGGTGTGTGGTGTTGTTTTGGGGGTGGTGAATGGTCTTTTGACAGTTGTCTCTCTTCTTCCTTCCTCTCTCTCTGGCCTCTCTCTGTGAACTGCAGCGTCGCGACGCTGCATCGACTGATGTCAGGACGACTCACGCGTAACAGTGCGATATTGTGTAGTGGGTGCTGTGTGTGGTAGTGTGTGCGACGTGTGTGCAGTGGCGGAGTGGAGTTGTGGTGGTGGTTTGGTGGTATTGGGGAGTTTTTAGGTATTTTTTGATGGTTGTGCAGGTAGATGTGTTGGTGGCTATGGCGGATTGATGGCTGTTTTGGTGAGGTTGTGGGGTGGTGCATTGTTGGGGGGTTTTTGGCTTTGGCTGTGGTTGTGATGGTTTCTGGCGGTGGTTGTGTAGGCGGTGGAGACGTGGGTTATGTTGGTGAGGTTATGGGTTGGATAATATACAAGTGATTGGTGGTGGAGGTGATTGTCAGTGGCTTTGTTGGTGTTGTTGCGGCGGTGGCGACGTGGTGAGGGTGGTCGAAAGTGCCCATAGTGGTAGTGGCGGTGGTAGTCTTTGACCAAATGTTTGGTAATCTGTGTCCAAATGTTTGGTAATTTGTGACCAATTACTCAACTGTGACCTAAAATTTTAATAATATGTGACTCAAAAATAATTTGTGACCAACTAATTTAAAAATTTGTGACCTCGAAATAATCTGTGACGTACAAAATTTTTGATCTGTGACCTCGAAATATTCTATAATCAATTAATTTTAAAATATGTGACGTATGACCTATAATTATGTATATGTGACAATTAATTATATAACTGTCATCTCATTATATTTAATTACTAAATATTTTAATTTGATTAACTAAAACTTGATTTTTGCATTAGGCAAATTTAAAACTTGATTTTTGAATTGTGTATAATTAATACCTTACTTTTGAATTCTTCCCTTTAAAAAATGATAGAGTTAGGTTAGGCCCAAAATTCCAGTGCAGGCGCCTTGGCCTGCACTGGTCCTTAGCTGCCTCGCCCTTGCATATAGAAAAGATTGATATACCCACAGAAAAGATTGTGCAAAAGTTATGTACTAAAATCTTTCTTGTCAACCGCATGGTGTTGTGATCGAAACAAAGTAGAAACCTCTCTTGTAAGTGCTTTTTTTCACAAAAGGCACCATGTCTCGCGATCGACAGGATGCTTGGTGGGAATCGCTCGAACACATTGTGTACATTCTATACATGCATCATAATGACATAAAATCTATGTAAAAGTATACAAATTTATGAATCTATGACTTACTTGGTAAAATAAATTATACATAACATATTAAAGAAGAAAAAGAAACTAAAAATGTATTGTCAAATCATGTCTAATACTGTGTGCCAAACATGCTCTTGAATTATTAAGTGAAAAAGGGAGCCTCAGTTGTTCACTTGAGCATATGATAGTGATCATTGTCTACCTAGAAGACATTCTACTACAACCCATCATCCATATATAATGTAAGTTAAGGACGATGAAATACAAGAAAAGAAACAAAAAAGTTTGAACTTCAGCTTCTACATCAACATGCACAGAGCACTATAGCCCCATATAACATTTCTATTGGCTAGATGTACTATCTTAAAATGTCACTCTTATTAAGAGGAGTAGTCCAATACTTTATAAGTTGATTTATATTTTCATCTTTATTCGATATGAGATTTTATCCTTTAACACTATGTTTTCTGAAGAAAAAAATATTCCACGCGACCTTGGACGAGAAGGCTAGAACTAAATCACAAAGAAATAGCGACAGACTTACAACTCATTTGCTGGAAAAAGTCGTGGCTCATCTTTTGGCACACTGCAAGAGTGGGAATAAGATTGATAGAACAATATATCCCACTGAAATAAAAAATATAATGTGAGAGTACCAGCAAAAAATAACCTGCAAAAAATATATAACAAGGTGTCCAGCTGGAAGTTTTTAAGTTCACTTTGCTGCATTAGTTAAAGTATTGATTGATTATATAATTTGTGGTATAAAGATATATTAGGATTATGAAACCTTAAAAAATCAACAATCTCAATTTAGTGCAGGTGATTGTCTAGCATTTCAGCACTCACGAATATTGTACTCTGGCTCTAGTTAGGCCGGGTTGTCAGCCAAGGGAGAGGCAAACGTCTAGCAATCATGCTACACAAACAAGCTCAAATTTTGAAAAAAAAACCCAAACAGTCAGTCTATTTTTCGTGTCTTTGAGCCTGCTCAATCATCATTACCGAAAGTCTTATGGAGAAGCTCTGTTGAGTTCAAATTTTGACCAAGCATTGTCAAATCAGTTCCCGCGGAAAGTGAGGTCATAGCTGGATTTTTCTTTTTATGATTTTAATAAACCAAGCATCCCAAATTGATTGGGCACACTTTGCAATTCCATATCCTTGCTCATGAAGAAATAATTAAATCAAATGTAGATTTTTCACAAATCCAGTTACGTGCACCTCATGCACAGACAATTTTGGATCTCCAAGTATATAGAATAACGTCATCTACAAGCTTAAACGGTTAGGAACTGATACATTGATTTTATGTGAATTTATTTTTCGCAATATTTTCATGAAAGGTTAGAGGTGACAGATGATGACAAAAATAATAGGGAAAGATACAAATTGAATATATAGAGAGCTTAGTGGAAGCAGGTGTCAATACCTCAAAACCATGAAAATGAAGATTTCAATTGCCTGAATTTAGGTAAGAAACCCGACTTGATGAAGCACGATATCGTTGTTGAGGATGATGAGTTTGATGTATATGTGTCTCTGTAGTTGAATCTAGAAGACCTTTCCATCTACATGTTTAAAATAAATGATAAAATTAATGTGAAGTAATAATTTGGCATTCATGCTCGATGTTTCTCGTCACAACAACTGATCATTTATTTTCGTTAGTCGTTTTCTTCATCGTTAATAAAGTTATTATATTTTATTAGTTTAGAGGCATTTTGGTCAATTATTTCATTATAGGGTTTCTATTATCTTGTTTAGTATTTCTGTAAACCCGCTTAGAGTTGGTTGAATTTTGATTTATTAAAGAACAGTTAACGTGGAAGGCTTTATTTATGTGCACATAATTGCCTGAGATGGGTTTTTGTTCTTGATTACGCTTCTGTCCACGTCAATTTTCCATCGCCAATTTCCAGCTCAAAATTCGTATCCACATGTCGCGCTCGCATATGAGTTCAATTGCCTGAGCTGCTAATCCAGTGCATGATTTGCACTCTTGTGTGCGGTCAAGAGAGAGTGTAGGCTACTCATGATTACACGTTCAAGACATGTAGCCATATTTAAACAAGTAATTTCCTTAACATTTGTAATTTTATTTCACTTCCAACACTTCCCAAATTCAGTGAGTGCACTTTAGAAGTTAATTTTTCATTCACTCGAACATCATTTTGAGCATGTGATAGTTCTTGTGGAGGAGAACACGGGTGCCATACATGATGACCATATGGTGATTTTGGTAGTGAGCCGTGAAGCTAGAAGATGGTCTGGTTCCTCAAGATCAGCTTGCTGGCATTTTGGGGGAGTTTTCACTTTGCCAGGTGAACTACCATAATGACTGTCACTGATGTGAGACATGCAATCGATTAAATTCTCGGGTCAACCTTGCCAATTTTACCACACTACCGCATGCATCCCACCAAGCATGAGGATCTCAATAGGCAGATTCAAGATTTAGTTGACCGTGGTTTCATTAGGGAAAGCCCCAGCCCTTGCACTGTTCTAGCGTTGCTTACACCAAAGAAAGATGGCAGGTGGCGGATGTGTGTGGATAGCCGAGCAATCAACAAGATCAAGATCTAGTACCATTTTCCTATCCCCTGCCTTGATTATATGCTGGATTTATTAAGTGGAGCGTCTATGTTTACAAAGATAAATCTTCAGAGTGATTACCATCAGGTTCGCATCTGCCGTGGTGATGAGTGGAAGACGACATTCAAAACCAAAGACGGACTCTTTGAATGGTTGGTTCCCTTTGGTTTAACCAATGCGCCCAACACCTTTATGCTCGTCATGATGCAAGCACTTGAGACACGTGTTGACAACTTTAGTTAATGTGCACCTTTTCATCAGCAGAAGCAAGTGCTCATTCTTGAAGTCAAAGGCTATTTTTTTTTTTAGGTTTTATTATCTCTGACCGGAGAGTTGAGGCCGATCCCGCGTAAGTGCATGCAGTTCAAGATTGGCCTACTCCTCGAACTTTTTTTGACGTATGGAGCTTGCACGGGCTAGATACATTTTATCGACATTTCATCCTTGTATTTAGCACTATCATGGCTCCAATTACAAAATGTTTGATAGCCAAAATTTTCACATGGACAAAGGTGGCAAGTAAAGCTTCATCGAGATCAAGGAGAAGTTGGGGCAAGCTCCAGTATTAAGCTACCTACGGCTCGACATGGTCCAAAATTTTTGGGTATTTAGTAAGTGGAATCGTCGGGTCCAAATTTAATTATGGAACCGTTTGAGTTCGGTTCCATTCGATTCAGATCTAGGGTTCCGTACAATAATTAATTTTTTTATATTTACAATAACGCTACATTAATTCGACTATAACATGTTCAATTTTAACTCTTACATAATAATGTAATTCAATCTGGTGGTATCATTTGCACATTTTTTATTGAGTTCTTCATATATTTGACTGTTAAAATCACAAGAAGAGGAAGATAGCGAGTTCACAATAATAAAAAGATAGAAACGATAATACGGTAGAATAAGAGATTTGGGTAAAATTAAGATCAATTTGATTAAGTTGGGCTTGGCTGAAAATAGAAAATAGTAAAATCATATTTTAAGTTTGAGCTAAATTAATTAGTTAGCAAATTCATTTAGAAAAAAATAATAATTTGACTACCAAGAGCAATCACGTAGTTTAGTATTGCCAAATAAAACCGTAACAATTGTTTGGGGAGATTGGCACACCTAAGCAAAATAAGAGTTGCTTTGCATACCTACCATCTGTGAAGTTGAAATTTCCAAGTGTCACTTGAATAACACTAATGTATATGTAACTATTAGATGTAGTCATGGTGTGAAAATTTTCATTTTCGTTTTGAGGAAATTATTTCGATAAAAGAGCAGGTTTCACTTTCAGGAAGAAAATACATCTAGTTATCAATTTTTTTTACCAGTAGCAAATCATTGATTAAAATTCGATCATAACGCATGCTGCCACAACCTGTGTTATTCCAATAAGGTTACCATAATTCAAATCAATTGGCAGTTAAGTTAGTGTGAGAAGAAGGTCCAACCTGATTAGCAACTCCAGCAGATCCTAAACCCTCACTACCAAGATTATCCA